>JAYRCO010000009.1:0-102644 GCA_037042815.1 Ceratobasidium papillatum | reverse complement strand
CGGCACAAACATGCGCTATTCCTGTCAAAGCGCCATCTATCGCGTTAGTCTTCCTCACTGATACTGCGCTACAAGCATCCTCCCCCCAAGCATCGGTAACTCAGGTGAGTAACGTTACCTCTTCGTCTATCATCTTCCTAACAAATGATCACCTATCAGACGTTCCCAACTACCCTTGTGACTGGGCATCCCGGAGCAGTTACGGTTTCCATCGACCCGTCCGTGCTCGCCACTTCCAACGGGCGTGGTGGCGCCCAGGCGGCCCTCCTAGGATCTACGAGCTCGGGTAGTGCGAACGCTGCACTAGCCCGACTTCAAGCTGGCGCAGCTGTACTTTCTGCAACTATAGTTGCTTCTGCCCTTTCCTTTGTCCTTCTCTCTTCTATGAGGTAGTTGGCTAGTCGTTCGTTCTTTTTTTGGCTTTCACTTTCCGGCTCCCCGCACATTCATTGCATTTTCTTAGAATACGTGTGCCTTATTATGGACTGGGTACATGGACTACGCATCTCGCATCTCGCAACACGTACCTCTCGCTACAACTAGTATATATTAGAATTTAGTTATCTTATCATATCTGGCAAACCGAAGAAATGCTTTGAACTGATGATTACACTCCGTTCTCTGAGAAAGAAAAAATACCACTACGAGACATGGATTCAATCAAAGGCTACACTAGCCTCTCGTAGCGATATATGCATTTCGTATCGACTTAGAATTGCTTGCCGCTATTTTATTCCAATGTACCTCGCTTAAATTCATACGTGCTGCCGACCCCACCTCAAGGGTATTTCAGCCATCGGGGGAGACCATTTTGCCTCTTGATAACAAATTGCATCGAGACTGGGGAATTTTTATATAATCGTTGGTTGGGGAGAGGTGCGAGATATTTCGTAGAATCAAAATGTTCTCTAGATAGTGCGATGTCGCGATGGGCAGACAGATCATGGTCTGACATTCATAAGTTTGTCCCTCACAGGGAATAAACGCGGGGCACCAAGCCTAATATGATTGGACAGCCAAAGAGACAGTCACATGACCTCGAGAGCGCAAACAACCTTTGCCTGATACTCGGCTACCATCTTAGACAAGCATGCTACATGGAGCCCATGCAGTCATGGAACGTCCTTATCTCCTAAGAAAACACCAACGCTAACAATATAGTCTTACCTATTCTAAGGTGCTAAAACGCTCGTTTCTTCTGATTTTCCATCCAAGATGCGACTCGTTCATCTCAGCGCCCCCCGCATTGGTGCCTATCTTTACGTATCAACGTCTGGCTGTGACATTCGACAACCCAAATCAACACGTGGCGCCGAGCCGTTTCGCGCTTTGGGGTATCGGGGTATTGCATATGACGATGTCCTAGCGTATTTTCGGGTGGTGTGACGAGGAACCCGCCGCTATCGGACTGGTTTTCTCCCTATATAGCCTCGCGCTACGCGGCAAGCCAGGTCCCTATCCACCTCAACAACCATGCAGTCGTCTAGCGCCTTATACCCTTCATTTAATACCCAGTCGTCTCGCATTCATGACGATGCCAATATATACAACTTTCCAGATGGCGATGTTTCTCTTCTAGTTGAGCAAACGTCTTTTCGAGTGCATCGCGACAAGCTCGTCAGCCACTCGCATGTTTTCGGCGACATGTTCGTTGTTGCACAACCTGATGACGACGACGACGACGAAGAAGCTCAGTCATTAAATCCCGCGTCTGTCTCTATACGCATGCCGGATACCGCAGAAGAATGGGGGCTCGTTTTTTCAGTTTTATATCCTCATAAAGAGTGAGTCTCGCCGCGCCTCTTTTAGCCTACAATTTGATCTTACGAAATCCACATGAACAGTCGTCCATCTGGGACCGGTATTGCATCTCTAAGAGATATAGCTGTTGCACTTCGCATGGCTGAAAAATACGATGTGGCAGATGTGCATTCCTGGGCTGTTGCTCATTTCAACCATCGCTACCCGCCCAGTCTCGTTTACCTCTCTTCGAACGACACGGTCGTCGAGGCCGCCTCATTTGCGCTCAACCTCGCTAAAATGTACCAGGTCAACTCGGTGATTCCATCCATTTGTTTTGTCCTGGCGAGCGGTTCATGGCACCTCCTGCCCAACGAATTGCGTGAACTCCTCTCGCGCTGGTTGGAGCCGGAAGACGTGGAACGCGTGATTGCAGGCCGTAACATTCTATGGAAGCGGACGCTGATCGTCCGGCACGAGGCGGAGACTAATCCGAGCCCGATGCTCGCGCCGTATTGCACGGCACCGGGCCCGTCCGGACATGTCGCTGGCAGTTATACGAAGACGTCCAAGTCGTGCCGAGACATATTAGCCGAGCGAATGCGCGAGTCTCTCGGTGTACTCGATACGGCCCGTACTTCGCCTCATGTGAGGACGTATCCACTGCCCGGCGCAGCCAGTCGGACTCGGTCGCCCTCACCTGTGGCAACAAGGGGGCGTAGGATGTCCAGCAATGGGCTACTGGGATTCAAGCAGCGATCCGGTCGGCACTTGTTAGATGCGCTGCAGATTTTGGAGGAAATGGACGACATGGATATTGTTATTTGGCCGAGTCCTATCTGTCACATTTGCAGTTTGGTCCATTCTCGTTGGGTCACCCAGACCAAGATGAGAACCGTTAGAGATATGTTAGAAGCTTTTCAGACTTAATTGTTGCTTTTTTTGTTTTGTTATCGTACACCCGCACCACTCCATATTGTACACTGCATACATATAATATACACTTGAATTATTATCATAAAGCTCTATGGTACCGTTTCCGAAATGCAGTCCTCATTAATTGCTACTTGCTCGAATCCAACCAGTTCAGCAGGCGGCTTGCTGACGATTCTCCAAGCGGACTGCAGCGGGTATAGTCAAAATCCATCTTGTCTTCACAACTCAAGGGAGGCCCACCTACGCTGAGCGGAGATGCATGACCCAGACCTCGGGATATAATCGCTCGTCCTGTACGCGGCTCGCCATGAAGTCCTGGTCCATCCCTAGCCCGGCGAACACAGTCTTGCCACCAGCCCAGTCAACACGAAGAACCTTTTGTTGATAGTCAGTTGATGTTAAATCTTTTTATATAAATAATAACTCACCCCTTGGTTTGCGCGTGCACGCCCATCTGCGGTCTTCATTTCCTTACTCCACGTCTCGGTGAGTTTTGCACGTTCCTTCTCGCCGCATGCCCAAAACTCAGACTCGGCGAGCGGACGATGAAGCTCTTTGTAAATGCTATTGAAGATATCGCTGATCGAGATGGGACCCCCGTCGGGGGAGGCAACGGTGATTTGCCACGGCAACAGCTCCTTGCAGATCAGACGAATGCGAGGCACACCGGGGGTAAATGCAGACGTGTTGCCGTATTGGGTGACGAGCCCCGAGCGATTGCCAGGCCAGATCACGCGCGCCGTGTCGGGAGAGTTGCGGATGTCCCAGTCGATGTAGCCCGTGGACGGCCGGGCGTTGGATGAAAGCAGGTTGTGTATTTGCGGTTGCTCGTCCATCGCAGGAAGTGCAGTGGGGCCAGCCCAGGGGGTATTCGCCTGATAGAGTACTGGGCGTTGAGCATTTGATGGGCCTTGATATTGCACCACTGGGTAGTTGGCGGGAGGGTACGCATAGGGGTACTGGGTGGGATATGCGACTTGCTGATCATAGTTGGCTGCAGCGTAGTAGGTGGCCGGGGGAGCGACTTGCGGAGCAGGAGCGTAAGCAGAACCAGGTGCACCAGGCAACGCTGATCCTGTCGACTGGCGACGAGGTCGGCGAGCAGGAGGCCCAGCAGGAGGAGCCAGAGTGGGCATCTGAGGCATATGCGGCATTGTAGAAGCTTCGAGTACGAGGTGGTTTAGAGGGGGGAGAATCTGGTAGAGAGAGACGTGGCGGGGGAATCGTGTCTTTATATATGCGCAGAACCACCCATAATCACCCTCTCGAGCCGCCCAGGCCCTGACTCGCATCGATCTGGAGGTTCTGCCCAATCGAATTTCGACAGGGCGGGTGGCGGTGTGCCCATGTAATGACCGACAACCCCTTTGTGGATAGCTGTCTCTATGCGACAAAGTACGTGCCACGCGTCGTGTAGTTGCGGCAAAGGATCTAAGCTGAGTGGGACACGGCTATACACAGCATAGTATACGCGTGAGTCAAAACAATGTAGACTTACATCCGTTAAATCCTGTGCTATAGTCGAACAGCCGATCTGGCTAGGTCTTGGGGCCGGGTAAATCAGCTGAGGTGACGAGTATAGGTTTGATTGATCGGCCTCAAAGTATCCACATCCCAGGTCACAGCCCTTCCTCGGGAGTCGATACACTCGGCGAGTGACCAGAGACCGATGGTGGGCGCTAAGAAGCGCTCTGGCGAGGAGCCCACGCATATATTCCCAGGTTCTGCCGCAGGCGTACTATGCATGCTCGGCGACAACCTGCCGCATCTGCAGTGCGCGTATGTTTTCTAGAACGCGTTGCACATGGAGCACTGCGCGAGTCACATGTATGCTGAAACCCAGGTATCAAGTTCCACCAAGAACTACCAAAGTTGGACGAGTGCGTCGCTATGTGAAGCGCATATCAGATGTGAACACTCGGCGAGCAGACTGGCGACCAAGGAAAGGCCAATAGGTGGCAACATAAGGAGAAATCGGAATGTGCTACTGTGTGATATGCAGCCCTTGAACCACGTCCGTAGTTGCGTACGCATTAGCTCTGAGCTATTCTAGCGCCAGACAAGTTTCAGTTTGTAGGTGGTGGCAATGAGCACCTAGGTACGATCCTCGATCAATGAAAGGAACCAGAGCATGTAAGTTTACCATTTCGAGCAAGTAATAAATGCGACCAATGTGGAAGTGGCAAAGTGACAAGCGCCCCTGCCGAGACAGTGAAATACCCCCCGTTTTCACGCATATAAAAGGATTTGAATATACGAAGTGAAGCTTGTCACCATTAAATTTCAACCTTCGGTTAAAACAGCTCTGACGTGGGATTCGTCGGAAGCTACTAAGCGCGACACCTTGCACAAGTGGGGTTCAGAGCGATATTTTGTCTACCTTGGATTGCAGTCAAGTCGTGGCTTACTTGTTCACACGATGAATGGTTGAAGAATGAAATTCGTGGCAAGCTAAATAGTCCATCAAGGCGATAAAATATACGTCCAAAATCTAAATCCTCCAGAAATGCAAAACACTCAAAATCAAATCATCTAAAGCAATGCGACACCGAAGAAAGCACCGGCCAAGGTGACAACACCGGCAACCGCAGCACCATACACATTGAATGTGGCGGTAGATGAAGCTCCATTGGCGCTGCCCGAGGCAGTCGCAGATGAGCTAGCGGTGCCAGTCGCGCGAGAAGTGGTACCAGCAATGCTCTTGGTGATGCTACCTGTAGCCGTACCCGAGCCGGAAGCAGAAGCCGAACCAGACGAAGCGGCCGCCGAGGAGCTTGCAGGGGCGCCAGTGGCAGCGGGGAGACCGGCGAAGATGACAGAGCTGGTAGCAGCAACGCAGTTGGAGGACTTCGGGATGCGGGCAGTGTAAGGCATGGTCTGGATCGCACCGAGAGACTCAGGGGGCTGAGTGTAGGTCTGAACGGCACCAGCAGCGTCGGTGTAGACACCGGGGAAGTCTTGGCTCTCACCCTCGCACGACTCGAAGACACCGTCAACGTAGGCAGCGGGAGCGTTGTACTGGCAGCCAATACGATCAAAGACGTGCTCGCAGTAGTGTGCAGCATTGGGACCTGAAGGGTCGCAAGCCTTGAAGCAGAAGATGTTGCTGCCCATAAAGCTGAAAAGACGATCAGTTGGATGTCAAGACCAAGCAATTATACAACGTACTTGTGCCACTCCTTAACCTGCTTGTACTGGCCACCCCATGCGTTGGAGAAGACGAGGCCTCCGAGCGGGTTACCACGCTGGTCAGCGCCGTGAGGGTCCATCTCTCCTCCTCCGTCATCGGCCTGGAGGTTGATCTTGGACTGATCGATGTGACCGACGACTTGAATGTAGTCCGGAGTCTTCATGAACTGGACACCAGTGATAGCACCCGCCGGAATGAGTCGCGTGCCGTGACCAGGCTTGCTGCACCAGGCTACAGACTCTCCCTCGATGTTACCAATAACACCATTGGGTTCAGGCGAAGACCACAGGCACCAGTCTAACAGACAATGTAAGTATGTAAAATAAGTTTAAGAAAAGGTATGACTTACCGCTAACATCGTTAATGATAGCAGTCTGGCACATAGAAGTCTGAGTCTCGGTAGTCGAGTTGCAGCGATTGTAACCGGACTGACGGCCACGGTCACCATCGTCGGTGTCGGCCTGGTAAGGCTGCAAACGAATAGGGGTTAGCTCGGTGCCGAACAGACTTGGTTGAGCAAACGTACCAAGTTGTTGTAGTCAAAGTCCTTCTCGGCGAGAGGAGTGGCAGCAATGACACCAGCGACAAAGGCCGCAAGCGCAATAAACGAGCGAGAAGGCATTGCAGAAAAAATAGACTAGGAGTGTATATATGAAGGTAGTTGTTGTATAAAGCCGCTGTTGCGATGTGGGGGTGCACTGGGTGCTATAAGAGAGTGAGGGCTGAGAGTGGTGAGAGGAAGAGACGATGAGAATCAGTGGTCAAGACAACACCCCCTTTTAAACGTGAAAAACGGTGTCCGCCAAGACCTACCACCCACGGAAACAGTAGGGATATTACCAAATCGAAGTTCTTGGCGTTGATCGGAAAAAGGGTTCGCTTGTTCAAACTCGCTACTATTCAGGATCCAAATCGCGCATATTTTTAACCCGTTCTTGGCTATCACGTTTAGAAGAAAAGTAAAATATCATTTCGAAAAGAAAGAGTACATGCACGACCGAGCGCGCAAGGAACGGAAAGAAAGAGAGCGAAAGCATAATGTAACAAAGACTCGCGTGCACGTCCTTGTTCTCTTACACCTTCAAATTCACGTCCTGGAATCCAGACTTTTCGTCAGGACCAGAGTAGCCTAACCCAGGGCCTCCTCCGCCGTTGTATGCCACAGGACCCTGCGGGGGCGCAGGCATGTATGCTGGCGCGTTGATATACGGCGGGAGGTACGCCCCAGTCGAGAAACTCGTCGGCGCAACGCTAGGCGGCGTCGTAATAGTCACACGCTACAATCAACCGAAATTATTAGACTTCATTATCGCGCGCAGCACTTGACAACGCACCCCGACGATAGAAAAGATCCCTGGCATCTCAACTTTCCACTCAGGAACAAACCGGCCGCTAGCGTTTGCACGATCGTACGTCTCCCATTGACGTAGCTGACTTCGCATCTTCGCCGCACCCTACAGTTCCACTTTGAATCAGTCACCTATAACCTCACAAACGACACTCGTACGTACAATCCACTTCCACACCGCCAGCGGTACCCAGAAAATCACCAACACCAGAACAAAAATCCCAAACCCTGCCGCCCGGGCTTCGTAAAACGTCTCGTTTGGCCGATTTGGATCAAATACGGCGTTGAAGATGACACGGTAGAGCGGGAAGGGTAGGACAAGTGTGGAGCTAGATGGACAGGTTCCGCGTTTTAGTTGGATAGGCAGTGATTACAGGGTTCGGCCACCACTTACATCATTGCGAGAAGGAACCAGGCGCGTTCAAAGACTGGCTTGGAGAATCGATCACACATGGCCTTGATAGTCATCGTACGTTGGTCCCATTGATCGTGTCCCATCTGCTCGCACAACTATGAGCGCCCGACCAGCCAGCCTCTATCACACGGCAACTCACCAGCCCGTACAGCTCATAAGGAAGCGGAGGCATTTCGTGCGCCTTGCTGACGTGCTAGAAGCAAGCCACCGATCAACACCCCGTCAACCGCATACAAACTCATACTCACCAAAGTGATCTTCCCGTCCGCAGAACGCTGAGCAAACTGGCTAGGCATGTACATCCGAACAGACATTGTAAAAGGAATGAAATCAAGTAGTGCAAAGATCGTTTCAAGGGTCAAGTAAAATAGAACAACCGGTGTCCTGCTCAGCAACCAGGCAGAGCTAAAGAAGAAAAAAACGGGAGTGGGTGGGGAGGGCGAGAGAGGAGCCTGGTCAAGTCAGAAGGGTGACGAATGTGAAGAAATCGAAAGACGTACTTTAAAAAGGGAGGGTGCAGGGGCAAGCAATGCGCTTGGAGATAAACAACGAGCGGGCGAGGTGGTCGACAGGCAACCGCACTCCTTTGATATTGATTGGCTATTCTTGGTTCCGTTAGTCAGCCTAGACTCTTTTGTCGACTCGGGCGCTTGCCTTGTCGATCTCCTGCCCTCTTCCACAATGGAACCGGCGGCACGAGACAAAGTACGAGACTTGCAATCTCTCCTCGCTAGGACGCTCAGGATCACAATTCAGGACGGGAGGAGTTTCATAGGTTTGTGTCCGTACATTTCATTTATATCATGACATTTGACAGACTCGCATACAGGAACCTTTGCTTGCGTCGACAGAGAAAAGAATATTGTATTGTCGAGCACGGAAGAGTCTCCGCCGGTTCGACCAGATTCGACAGACGGTCCTAGGTTTATCGGACTGATTATGGTGCCGTGGCAGTGGATTATACGAGTCGAGTTGGAGGTCGACTCGAATGATCTACAGGCTAGTTTTGGAGACGAGTATACTTGATGCTTCTGGTGAGTTTGATTCGACTCCATTCAAAATCAATGCCTAAACTAATGTGTGGTTCACTAGGCCAACACGACCGGCAAGGCAACTAGCGAGGGCGCTCAATGCACGGCTCGGCGAATCAAACGTCATGTCCTCGAGTCATCGTCCGGGCGATTCCTCGAGTCAATACCTTTGTATAGGTGTCCTACGACACGCAGATGGTGGACGACAGACGCAAGTCCAAGAGTGCCTTGCGGATGGGACAAACGAGCCTCGCTCTACCGGTGCACGCCGCGTACATGTATCCCAAATACGTCAGAGTTGAATAGACACTTGAATTCACCAACAAGAACCCCGAATTCGCAACAAAAAGAAAGTGAAAAGAATACACCAAACACCAAAAAAGCCATACTTACATCCGTACAAACTGTTCCACACAAACAATCTGCGGTACTACACAACAAGAAAAACGAAGAGAAAAAAAATGAACAGTCCATCGGCACGAGAAAAACTCAAACATATTGATTATGCTCCTCCATACCCTCGGGATTCGCACCTTCCTCCTCTTCACCTTCCTCTCCCTGATTCTCCTGGCCGTCCTGAGGATGAACAGGCTGAAACGCGCGCTTCAAATTCTCAGCCATAACCTGATACCAGCTCTCATGAGCCTGAAGCGTGCTCTCGTCCACCTCGCCTCCTTCCCCATTGTTCGCCTGAGCCTGCGCCTGAGCTTGCGCATACGCCCGGTCCTGGTGCATCGTAATCAACCAAAGCTTACTGAGCTCGTTATGCCAAATGTTCTTCCAGATCGGCATCCCCTCGGCGTTGACAGTCGGAAGCTCGGGCATTTGTTGTTGTTGCTGGTGTTGTTGCTGTTGCTCCGCCGCGGCGTGTTGCATGTCGGGATGCATCTGCATCTGCTGTGCGCCAGCCACGACGGGCGGCATAATGGGGTACCCGGATTGATCGTACCTGTAAGAGGATCAATACACCCACACGAGAACGTCAAAAACACACACAGGCACGTACTGTGTCATGTCGGGATACGCCAGCGCATAGGGGTATGTCGGAGGATTACTGGGTCCTGCATTGGGAACTTCGGGTGGGCCTGTTGGGGCGGCAGAAGTGGCACCGTCGTATGCCGGAGACGGGTACGGCGCGGCAGCAGCAGCCGCCGAATTTTTAGATCCCTTTGATTTTTTCTTGCGTACGCGGTGGACGCCGGTGCGAGGATCGATGCTGTCGTTGACGGTCCAGTAGTGGCCTTTGCCCCGGTCGGTCAGCGGTCGGGGAATCTTTTCGAAGCATGGGTTGAGCGAGAGGTTGTGCCGTATCGAGTTCTGGTGTGCAACGTTAGAGTGAGTCGAGCACAGTAACGATGAGAACGGACCTTCCACCCAGGCGGGGCTGTTCTAAAGTACGGAAAACGACTGGCGAGGGCAAAGTAGATGTCTTCCAACAACAGCCGCTGGTTGGGCGAACCTTTGATAGCGTATCTATTGTGTTTGTCAGCCACAGCGGCGACAACCAAGACGCAAGACTGACCTTATGAGCGTCGAGTAGGGATAAAACGGCTTTGAATTTGGATTAGGCCCGTCCTTGAGGTCGTCGAGCGAGTGTGCATCGCCCGATGGCTCGTGGTAGTACTGGCCCGGGGCAAGCTCCCCATCGAGCCCCTCGTAAGCCTGGAGGTCTGCGCCCATCTGGTTCGGCTCGAGCGGAGGCTCCGAATTGATATCAGTCTGGTGCTCCATCGCTTTGTTGTCGCTGTCGTGGTCGGCGCCGGTGATCGTCGAGTGCTTCTGGGCTTATAAGGACCACTCCGGGTGCACGGGCCACCCTGCGCATCATAGCGGCGGGAGGAAACGGCGGAGACAGCAGAGACGACGGTGGACTCGCGAACGAGGTCTGTTGCATTGCTTTGCTTGTTCACGTCGCCCTCGGCGTGTCGCTGCTTGGACGAAAAAAACAACGACAAGCGGGCGGTACACAACAAGCACCGAGTACACAACTCCTTACCACCGCAATTTGCCACACACACACCACACAATTCAAGTTCACCCGTTCTCTTTGGTTTAAAAATAAAATATACAGTGAGGCGGAGGATCTCTAGTAGGATTGTAAAAATCGGCTCGCGAGCTCGAACCCTAGGAACGTCGCTCCGTTCGCAAACGGTGACCTGTCCCGTCTGTCTTAGTAAAAAATCCAGAATAAAATAGTCGATTGGACTCACCGAATGAGGATAGGGGTTAGGCCCCGCGTAAATGCAGCAAACCCCTCGGTAGCCCACGCTTTCCTCGTCGCATCCAGTCCAGACTTGTACTTTTGCCCAGTCGCAGGACTAAACCCGTCCGTCTGAATCCGAGACTTGATCATATCTATCGGGAAGATAACAGCCCACAGCTACGCACCCAAGTCAATCACACTTCCTCTCCCCCGAAAGTGAACAAACTCACAGCATATCCAGCAGCAGCACCAAACAAAACAGCCTTGGCCGCAGGAATATCCTCCCTCCTACACTGCTGAACCCTCATCTCCCTCTGCACAAGCTTCTCATACGCCCAAAAGTACGCAGCGTATCCCGTCGCCTCGCGTAGCAACGTCGGGTTCTGGCCTTTGAATATACCCGCTATCCCATTCGTCTTGTATATCTTCCTCGCAGCGTCCAGCGGGCCGTTGTACAACTTGGCATCGTGTGGTTGAGTTTGTAGTCCTATCACAACACTCAGTCAATTATACACTAGATAAGAGGGGAGTGTATGTATGTGTGAACTCACTGATACGAATATGCTCCACAGGTCCAGAAACAACGCTATTCGCCAATCCAGCAGCCGCACCCGCAACAAGCAGTTGTCCAGAACTCAAAGTCTGACCATCTGGACCTCCGACTCCTCTCTTTCGGTTCGATTCGGCAAACATCCGTTTCGTCCCTTCGAGAGCTGCGAATTGGATAGATACGCATAGACCGATTCCGAGGAGAGGTGTCAAGGTTCCCTATGATATACGTAACATGAGAGAGACGAGAGGGAGGATAAGCGCGAGAAAGATACCTTGTAAAACGCCAATGGTCCTTCATTCTTCAGGATACCTCCCGCACAATCCATCACGCCTTTGTACGTCCCATTCGGAGCTGTTTGCATTCGCTGTAAACAAATATTAAACATACGACCAGCAGTGAGAGTAGAAAACGACATACCACTTTAACGATCTAAACGCATGCCAACAGACTAGATCGTTAATTCCACCCACCCTCCTCTCCATAAACTCAACTAACATCAAACGGCTGCCCAACCAACACCTAATCACACATATGAGTCACCCGAAACGAAGAAGCGCGCTACTTCAAAAGTTCGCAACTCACCTGTCCAATGCCTCCAACGGTCCCAGCGATGATATCCTTGGTCGGTTGATTCATCCTGCGCCTATGTCGACTCGGGAGGATGGGAACCAGTTGGATACGTTGGTGGTCGACCGCACAAATCCGATTGCGTGGCTGTGCCAATTTTCTCAATCGGGTAATCTGTTAATGAGTTCCGACCGAGGGATTCATTTAGTTAGTCTAACTGCACACATGATGCTAGATGAAAGCATGGTTGGCTTGCACGTTCAGATCTACTATTTCACGGGCCATGTACCAGGCTAAATAGAAACCCGCATACACGCACGATTTGCTGAGCTACAGGGTCAACTTGCTCCGAGCGCGTGCACACACAAACATTTAGCGATCATAACCACTAGATGTCTCTTATGGTGCAACCACGGACCGAGTTCTTGGTGAAAAAACCTGTTGTTATTCCAGTACCGAGGACAAACAAACAGTAAAAAACACCCGAGTTGACAATATACGAACGCTCGAGACAACGAATATAAAAAGAACAAGCCACGATCAATAAGAGACGAGAAAAAGAGAAAAGAAACAGAAACAGAAACCGACTCAGGCGTGGACAGATCCCAGCAGCGAATAGAGATTCGGACGAATGCACGGCAAGCGACAAGTGATGCTCCCTCCCAGTCCCAAGCCCCAGAACAGGCGTCAATCTCGAGGGGCCAAGCCCGAGGAGACGCCTGTTGCTCGTTCGTACATGCACGACCGGCTCCTCCCGTTGCTGAACCAGCAGCAACGGGTGGCCCAGGAGCTGACCGTGCATGTACGAGCGAGCACGGAGATGGGAGAGGAAGGGAGGGTCGCTGCTGGCGGGGTATGCTTGGGTGCTGCTGGGGGTAGTAAGTCCGTCACCGTTGTCCTATAATCCGCTCTCTACTGGCCACGCCCTCTACGCCTATTCTTGATGAAGAACTGGGGCTGCGAATGACCCCTCTGTTCTCCACCCTCGACCTCGCCGCTTCCAACACCACTCCCTCCGCCTTGGGCACGCTGGCCGCCGCGGCTCCCTCGACCCTTCTTCCTTCCACCGTTTCCACCAGCTGGACGCTGCTCGGCCTCGGGTCCGCTCGACGTCGCCCATCGGCTCGATGCGAGTCCGTGCGATCCGGCTTGCGAACGAGGAACGCGCGGCTCGACTTGCGCAAGGGCGGGTGCCGGTGTGGGTTCGGACACAGCTGCAGGCGCAACGACCGGGACGGGAGCGGGGGCGGAGACAGGAGTAGGCGCGGGGGCAGGGACAGGGGCGGAGACGAGCACCGGCTGAGGTTCGCTGGGTGGTGTCGCAGCCGGCGTATCCTCAGGCTGGGGAGCCGCCTCGGTCCAGTTCATCCCCATCCACACGTTCGCCCAACGGAAGCCCTCGGGCAGGCGCCTGGGCAAAATCTCGGCCGGTGCCGCGTTTCGCCTCCTAGACGATCTGGTCGCGGCATTCGAGCTGGGGGCAGCCTGAACGGGCTGTCTGACCTTGAGTGGCGCCGGCTTGATATCGAAATTGAATACCCTCGCCTGAGGCTCTTCAGGTGCCGTCGCCGCCTCCTCCACCGGCTGTTCAGCCTCGAGTACCAGGGGTTCCTCGACGGGTACTTCCAAAGGCGTGTCCTTGGGTGTTGCGGGACTGTCGGACTCGGGTGCCTCCACTGGCACATCCTTGGTCGAGTCGGCCAATTCCAGCGGCTCCGTGACCTCATCCAGCGCGGACGGCTCGTCGAGGACTTCAGTAAGCGGGCTCGGGGTGTCCATATCGCCCTGGTCGACGGGAGGAGATAACTGCGGGAGCTCGTCTAGGCCGCGTGGTTCGAGCGCACCGTCCGGGAGGCCGAGAGGAGTACCGTCGATCTCGAGCTCAACCAGATCAGCTGGGAGCTCGGATGGTACGTCCTCGGTCGCCTCCAGGTTGCCCGAATCCGGATCGCCCGAGGTACTTGCTATGTCCTCCGAGTTGTCGGGTACGGATCCAGCGGGAGCCTCCGCGCATGGTTCGTCGGCCGCGTCCATCGCCGACACGTCGAGTTGGTCCAATGGGGATCCAGGCTCGAGGGCATCTTCTTGACAAAAGTAATATTCAGTATGCAAAATATAAAAGGATATTTGTAACACATACCGTCATCCAACAGATAGTCCAGACCTAAATCCAGTGTGAGTAAGAGTGAATATGCAAAAAGGCTGGTCATACTCACCGAAGTAATCAAACTCGACTCCGTCCAACAGGTACAGGATGTACCGGGACAAGGCAAACCTGGTCAAGTCGCCGACTGAAAGTGAAAACAAGTTAGTAAACAATCGAGGCACGTGAGCAATTGGGCTTACGCAATGACCACAAAACAATGAATATAACAGCCGCGAGCATCTGCTCGCCGATGCTGTTGTCGACGTGCCCAAACAAAATATAAACACCTCGTACGGACCGATCGTGTCGGTCCGTAGGCACTTCCCATGTCGGTGGCGGCAAATGGATTGCCATCGACAGTGGGATGGTGAAGGTGTATGCTGCCCCATCTGGGATGAGGCAGGGGAGTGGGGATGGAAACGCCGATAGCAGACCAGGAGCAGGGACCAAAAAGATGTTCAGGCGGGAAGGAGCCGGTAGCCCCAATCGAGGGACCGGCGCTGGGAGTGTGAGTATGGGAGGAGGGGGGAGCCAGGTACGGGTTGCGAGAGGGTAGGTGTGCGAATTGGTTACGCCGTTGTGGACGTAACCCCGTGAAGCAGCCTTGGAGTACAGCGCATCATGCGCGTTTATGTGAGCGCGCATGATGGAGCCGAGGGTCGAGCCAACAGAGTTGACTACCTTGCGACCCAGGGCGCGTACTACCGATGGCGCTGATTGCCATGCGTAAGATGCAACAGGAGCGGCGTCCAACGGAAGGTCCTCGGGCGACTGCACTGGGAGAGCACCCGCGATGAGACCGGTCACGGGTGGGCAGTAGTCGAGGAAAATCCTGCAGATGCGTAAGCACGTTACTACGTTGAAGAACTCCGCCAACTGTGTACTCACTGGGACACGCCGATGTTGAGCACCGTAGGCGCAGGCGGTTTGATAGAGTTGAGCATTACCGGGACAGTGCCACCCGGGATTAGCTCTGCCACAAAACTAGTAGCGAGCAGGAAGTGAACCAACGAATGCATGGTAAGTTCAAAGCGGGGAATTTTCTGAGTGACTTTTTCTCGGCGGGGGGCTGTATCTTATACTTCACAGACTGAATATGTTTGCAGGCCGGCCGACGAAAATCCCGGCGGACCTCGAAACAAAAATAGAATATATGCAGATGGACCTCTTGGCGGCGCATATAGTCATGCGACAGGCATAGTTTGTATAATATGACCTAAGGTCTGGACACAAACAGACCCCGCTCCTGTGTCAGCTCTGCCGCTTATCCGGCCATCGGATCTCGTCATTTTGGCTCTTATGATGTCAGTGAACGCATAGCTACGGGTGCAACGTCATAAATCAAGTCAACATTCCATGAATTTCGTAGCAAGTTCTATTTGGCTTGTGCGCTCAGTCGTCATCTTTGGTCACCCTAATAAGCGATTTGTGAAGATAAGCCAATAGTTCCATTTGCCTAATCTCGCAAAATTCATAGTTTTTTTCAGCCCCCCTGTACCTATTTACAGCTAGCCTTTATAACGTCGTTGTTTTGCTAAGCAATCCAGGTGTTTTCATAATAACCTAGAAGCTCACAGCAGCAATTTCATAGTTTATGGAGCACACACTTTAAACCAAAACGTATTTTTGTTATTTCTTGTTACTTGTTTACCATTCGAGTCCCCTAGTTCACGAGAGTGTTTACGAGCGCTATAGCATCTAACATTCCTTCCCTTTAGGATTGAAGGAATTTGATCAATGCGTCAGCTACGGCGTCTGATCGAGCTACACAGAGATCGTGTCCCGCGCCTTCCAATGTAACGAGCTCGGCATGAGGAATCAAAGACTTAATCTTCCCCGCGTACTTGTAGTCCACAATAGGATCCTTCGTTCCCTAAACATATGTCTTAGAATAAGTATGAGGAGCTACAACCGTTAATAAAACTTACCCATATTAGCTGAACTTTCACGTCCTTAAGTTTCCCAACGCGCTGGAAAGCCTTTTCCTGTCCTCTAAGAGGTCCGAGGGTAATTGAAGTCGCAATTGCAGCGGTAAAACCTGGCAGGATGAAGCTTTGAAGCCCAACGAGTGTTTCGAGGTCTTTGCCAAGTTGTTTCGATTCTGAAAGCGCGGAGGCTGCTGGAGGAGGAGCAGGCGGGGTAGAGAAAAGCTGTATAGGAGTTGGTTTGGGCTAGGACTCATAACTAAAATCAAACACACCTTGCCAATGTTACTATGAACGAGACGCTGGAATATAGGCGAGCCGAACCAAAAAGACATTGGAGTGCCAATCCAATTCTACAATCCAAAAAGCGACGTCAAATCAAGCGAATTGCGGATTCGAGGGCACAGAGGGCTGGAAATACATACTTCCATGACCCCGACGCTCGCGATAAATGTGACATTAGATTCGACCAACCAAGGGAATTGAGAAGCAAATGCAGCCGCGATTGCACCCCCCTGTACCACCGGTTCAGCCTTTGACTAAGACATGTATGCGTGACACTTACCATAGACAATCCGACTATGCGCGCTCTACGCCATCCAACCGCTTGCATCAGTAGTGCGAGCTGGGTGATGTAGAGTTCGGCGTTATAAGAAGTAGTCTGCGCATCAGGTGCCTCAGAGTATCCACGACCGTACAGGTCAAATATAAGAACTCGGAAGCCAGATTTCGCAAGACGGTTTGCTATTGGTTTCCAGATGAGACTAGGCATCGAGAGCCCGTGAATGAGAACAACCTAAACCCATACCAATAAATCTTGTGATACGAAAAAAAATAGCAGAATGGTCCTTACGCGCTTTCCATCCTCAGGTCCCAAAAGCCAGTATTTCACTCGTCCCTTAGGCAAGTCGACCGAATGACCACGTCCGTACAAGTCCGCGGGATAAATCTCATGAGCGCGCTGTTTGAGTCGGGCAGCTCGCGAGCCTTCAGCAACAACCAGAGTTTCTAGGGAGGGATAACGTTTCGATTTTTGTGGAACGCCAGAAGCAAGAGAAGGAATCGTCGTATAGAGTGCAATCAGAGGAATCGCGGTTGCAAGCGCGATATTGATAGGAGACTGGAAACCGCGTCCGTATAGTGCACGCAAGGTTTCGGAAATCTGGTTTGGTACGAAGGAAGGTAGTTCGAAAGACATAGTAGAGGGCCGTATAGACTACAGCGGGGGTGGTTGCGGTTGAGCACAGGCGGCTCCAGATCAGACTGATTACCGGCTTAGTCAAGGCAGACTTTAATTACCCACGTGATTATAGAAGGCAGCCATATGACTCGTGGGCTGAAATAAACGATCCCAATACCTGTTATAGATACCCTTGTGCAGATGTAGTTTAAACGTGTCATGGAGTGCAAGATGCGATTAGTTCAACGTCGCTTAAATATATGCGATATTTCAAAGCTTTATATCCTCAGATGTCCAGGCTCCCGTATCTGCCTTACATCATCTGGCCCACCAAAAGATATACAGGCGCACAGTTTATAACTATTTTGAACCAGTTTAATGTCTACGCATACTTTAACGGTAGCTTGTGCATAAAGCTAACGATCTGTGCTCAAAGCGCAATTTCATCACAAAAATAGTTCCGGGATTCTGTAGGCCATTCTATGTGCTTATATAGAGTCGTTGGATGAGATGTCACGGCGCGGAGGATATAGCGTTGGTAGCGAATAAATAGCATAAATGTTCGCTCAACTTCGGGGATAATCACATTACCGAGCTACCGGATCACGTGATTATCAAAAATTGTTTCTCATTTTCGACCATGACCAAACTCGGATCCAGTTCTAGCTCTGATTTCTCTGGGGCAGAATCAGATGCTTCGGAAGAGCAAATAGATATATTTAACGCTCTCGCTTCGACCAAAAGCAACAAAGCAAAGGGGGCACAAGTCGAGGAAAGTGACGACGATGCGCAATTTATCCAGCAGGCAATCGAGAAGCGCAACAAAAAGGGAGGAACAGAGATTACAAAAGCCGTGAGCGCCAAAGGCAAGCTTGCAAAAGGCGCAGTTGGAGGCGGGAGCTTTCAGAGCATGGGTTAGTGTAACAATGATTGGTTTCTTACTTCAACTAAATGACTTGTAGGTCTCAATCCTTCCCTGTTACGCTCTCTTCTCCTTCGTGGGTTCAAAACGCCCACACCTATTCAACGCCAGTCTATTCCTGCACTTCTCTCAACTCCACCGCGAGATCTTGTTGGCATGGCACGTACTGGCTCTGGCAAAACTCTGGCATACATGATCCCACTTGTGCAACGTCTTGGAGGCCGCCATGCTACTAGCTTTGGGGCTCGCGCTCTTGTACTTGTACCGGCTCGCGAACTAGCTTTGCAGGTTCTCAAGGTTGGGAAAGATCTTGTGAGAGGCTGGCATTCCGACGGCGGAGCCCATGCTGGAGATCGAGACATGGACGAACCAGTGGCAGAGGCTAGCTCTGGAAAGAATTCCGGGCAAAATCTCAGATGGGGCTTGGTCGTGGGAGGCGAAGGGCTGGACGAACAGTTTGAAATGATTAGCAGCAATCCTGATGTGTACGTTCTTGTCTACTCAATGCCCGTTGACCTTTTTAACATTCCTACAGGATTATCGCTACTCCAGGTCGCTTGCTCCATCTCGTTGTAGAAATGAACCTGGACTTGCGTTCGGTCCAATACATTGTTTTTGACGAAGCCGATCGGCTGTTCGAGCTTGGCTTTGCTACCGCTCTTCACGAAATTCTTCATCGATTGCCTGCTACCCGCCAAACGGTGCTCTTTTCTGCGACTCTCCCCAAGAACCTAGTCGAGTTTGCCAAGGCGGGGTTACAGGAGCCAAAACTCGTACGCCTCGATTCGGAGAGCAAGATCAGCCCAGACCTTAGGATGGCGTTCTTCTCGGTGAAGCAAGAAGAAAAAGAGGCAGCCTTGCTAAACCTCCTCCGGGACGTTATCCGTGTTCCTCTTGGTGAACCTGTTGACGACGAACCCGCCGACGAGTCTGCCGACAAAAAGAACAAATTCAAGCAGAAGCCACGCCCCAGTATTCCTGCCGAACCACACCAAACTCTTATCTTTACCGCGACGAAACACCATGTCGAACATATCTCCAATCTCCTTACGGCGGCAGGTTACAGTGTTGCACATATTTATGGTGCATTAGACCAGGCCGCACGGTCACACCACATGGACAGGTTTCGACGCGGTCGAGCGAGAATCCTCGTCGTGACCGACGTCGCAGCTCGTGGCATCGACATCCCAGTACTGGAAAACGTTGTCAACTATGATTTCCCCCTGGGCGCAAGAATATTTGTGCATCGAGTTGGCAGGACGGCAAGAGCTGGCCGAAGGGGTTGGGCGTGGAGTTTTGTCACACACGCTGAAGTTCCGTTTCTCCTAGATCTGCAGCTTTTCTTGGGACGACCGCTTGTATCACAGCTCAAGGGAGACACTCAAAGCGAGGCAGCCTACACTTCCAACCTGGTACTTGGTACCTTCTCTCGGGAGTCAATCGACGAGAATATTGAGTCGATTCGCGCTTTGGACCAATTGGACAGCAACTTGCCGTCATTGCGGAGCGTAATGAAGAAAGGTCATGGTCTGTACATGCGGACACAGGGGAAAGCTAGCACAGCAAGCTATGCTCGAGCCAAAGCGATGTCAAAGGACGGGACAGGGGCTTGGAGTCTTGCAGGAGGTGAAAGCGAAGGCACTGGTATCCATCCTGTCTTGGTGCTTGTCGGCGCTACAACCGCGAATGGCGGTGAGAGTAGTGGTACGAGTGTCGAGGCTGCGCGCATGGCCTTGGTGAAGGTTGTCAACGGATTTCGGCCGAACGAGACGGTCTTTGAGATCGGAACGAGAGGGAAGAAGTCTGCAGCAGCCGCGCTAATGAAGGATCGTAGAAAGACGCTAGAAAAGGTGCGAAAACGAACTGTTGTTTCGGCCGCTTCAGAAAGCGACGGGGCAGAAAGCGAGAATGGCGCCGGGAAAGATTTAGAAGATGTAGGAGACGCAGAGGCGGTAGATATGGAAATGGCGGACGATGATGATTTGGAGGTATGTTGTTTGGTTTTTATGTCGGTTCAAGCCAACAGTGCAAGCTAGGATGCGTTTGGAGTGTCAAAGAAACGAAAGCGCGATCACAAGGACGCAGAATACTTTATGTCACACTACCAAAAAGACGCATATACTGAAAAGGGGTAAGGCATAAACAATCGAGTTAGAGCGCTCCTCACGTATGTCACTTTAGCTATTCCCTACGAGACGGTGCAACTTTTGCCGAACAAGCCCGTAACGTGGCCTTTGACCTGACCACCGATGAAGCAGTCACTTCGCGTCAGCGACACGATAGACAGACTGGCTGGGACCCCAAGAAGAAGAAGTTTGTACGTGGTGCTGGCGAAGGCGCAGACAACGTCAAGCTTGTAAAGACCGAGTCTGGTGCACGGCTGCCGGCGTCGTATCGGAGTGGACGATTCGACGAGTGGAAGGCCAAAAACAAGACCTTTTTGCCTAAAGTCGGAGAGGCGGAGAACGAGAACGCCGCAAGAGGAAACAGGGGGCCGAAGGGAAGAACGGCAGGGAGGAAGTTTATGCACCAAGGCAAGGCGGAGGCCAAACCTTTGGACAAACTCTCGTTGGGGTATGAGAGGAAGGCAAGGCAGTTGAAGAAACGGTCAGAGGAACAGAAGGCTGCGGGTGGGGATGAAAGTGCTGGAAGAGGTGCACGTGGAGGGAGGGGCGGGAAAGGAAACCCGAGTGGACGATATGGAGGGAAGAGCATGGGCCGCGTGAAGAGCGAGTTGAAGAGTGCAGACCAAATCCGCAAATCGCGTGAGGCACTTGCTAAGAAAAAGGCCAAGAACGCACGACCGAGCAAGAAGGGTAAAGGCAAGGGCAGGCGGTAGAGGGTTTATAATGTATGCTATCTATGAATTACGCTTTGACGTCTGAATACTCCCAGTTTGCACCGTTTCCATCTATTACTTTCATATCCTTTCCAATACCATCCAATAAATCTACCCCAACGCTCCGCAAAGCATCTACACACCATCGTGGATAAGACCTAAATGTTATTGTGAGCTACAGCATTTGGTGAGCAACTCTCAACAACGTACCCTCTTTCTCCAAAATATCCATAAAAGAAATTCTTTAGATATTCCGGGAACCGATTCTCGAGTATCGCATCTCTTGCTCGGCCCATGAGCTGCGCCTGAAACGTAACATTATGCAGCGTGACTGCATGGGCTCCAGCGGTCTCGTAGGTGACAATATGATGCAACTGAGCTCGAGTTGTTTGAGTGGTACAGGTTGGACAGGGGCAGGTTGCGTCTATTGGGATAAAGCTGCATACATGCTTTTTGAGACCTAAAAGATAGCGCTGTTATTATCAAACTGTGCAATCGCTTGATCCAAAACGTACGTAGATTGATTGGCCCGTTGAAAGTCAATGCTACGCCAAAGCGGGCCGTTCGCGTTGGAAACACGCAATCGGCCATGTCCACTCCAAGAGCTACGCATACCATCAAGTCTGAGAGTGTAGTTTTATGAGTGAGGATACGCTGTAAAATGAATTAAGAATACCTTCCGCGAACCCAATCCCCATGCAATATCGTGGGCCTAGAACATAAAATTATAGGAAGTAAACTACCAAGGCCGAGGTATGTACGTACGATCTACTGGCAGCTTCAGTGTGCACTGACTCACGCTAAGTCTGGGGGGTCAGCATTCGGCCTCGTAGCTGGTTGACCAGTTTATCTCACATCTTCCAGAACACATCTTTCGGAACATCAAGTCAATCTCGTGCCTCAGGAATTGTGTCCCTACTGACCTTTGGCCTCTCCACCGCTCAGACCTCCCACTGCGTACCCAGGAATTGAATCCTTGCGTTTGACCATCTCGTCGAGACATATATCTCGAAGGCGATGATCAAGTCCACCTTGGATGATTGCAAATAGATTTTGCTGAGATTCACGGCCTGCTTTCTTGTGTGCTTCGATACAGCGATCTAGCCATCGGACGGAGCGCCACTTCATAAGCAAATGGATATCTCAGCAAACTAAGATGGGTTTGGGTAGGGTCGCACCATGGCTTCTTCGACGCGAGGCCCAGTCGTTAAGCTTGAAACTATTGAAGACGTCAGTTGATCATATTGGCTGCTTAGCATTCAAATGCTTACCAACATCGTCGAGCTGCATCATGATATCAGCCCCGATCGAGTGCTAATTAGGTAGATTGTAAGCTAGGGTGCTGGAAACTGAGCAGCAGCAGTGGTACTTGGATTATCATTGATTCTTCGGGCTGCAGATCAACAGTTAGAGATGCGGTACGTAGTTATTTAGGGATTCTACGTACTGTTAACATAGTAGGTTCGCCAGTGAATGGACTCTCGAATAATACACCCTCCTCGGTGACCTTTGAGAACGAACTAGCTTCGGTCATGAGTACCAGAACCTGAATGACATAGGCATAAGCAGGTACCTGAGGCTGACCATTTGGAAGCCACCCGAATCCTGAAGAGAAATGAACCGAGAATCTAGGGAAGTTATAGATCAAATGACCTACGGTGAGCATGTTTCTCCTCCACCCTTGAAATTTGTGTGCTCCGCCAGCTGCATCAAGTACTTTAGTACCTGGACGAAGGTTGAGATGATATGTATTATTTCTAGATTAACTCTTTATCATACGGTATTGTTCAAAGGCACAGAATCCGACGTACAATATCAAGGATACCCCCAACGCTTCCGTTTGTTGTTGAGTGAGGCCCTTCAACGCAGCCTGGGTCGCAACTAAAGTGCAGTAAGAATTTTGCACTAGCGTTCATCAAATTTAAATTAGGCAGCTACCTGGCATAAACGTAGGAAGTGCAGTACATCCATCTAAAGGTAAGCTAGTAGTGAGATGATTGCTCCGGTAAGGTTCGCAGTGACACTAACGTGCAAGCTTCATTCGAGAGACTCGGGCTCTGGTCACCGAGCACTCGCCAAGTATTTCGAACTGCATATTCCAGAGTTCTTGATGTGTTTAAGTGAAGCTGTGTTCTGCGACAAAACAATTTAGTAGCTTTAGTGTTGTGGTTGATCCCGGATCGGCGAAATGGAAGGGGCCGAGAGAGGACTCCGGGTACCCTTGGAGTCGGCTCTTCAAGGCTAACCCGGCACGGTTTCAGATTGAATTCCGTAGTGAAGATGTTTCGGCGCTTCATCCATACCCAAAGCCAACTTGCACTCACTCGCCATGGGTTCGCTCGAAGATACTCCCATTCAAAGTCTGTATTAGACGAGCTTCAGTCACGCGGGCTCGTAGCACAGATAACTAGGTATGACCTATAAAATATGCCTTAAATCCGATGCAGTTTATTCACATTGCGCCACCTCAGCCCAGAACTTGGCAATGCTCTGAATAAACCTATCACCCTCTACTGTGGAGTAGATCCCACAGCACCTTCGCTCCATGTGGGTAACCTGGTTGCCCTTATGAGTATACTCCATTTTCACATACATGGACACCGGGTATTGCCTCTGGTATGTAGTTATACAGGCGCTGCGCCATTATTCTGACATGCTTTCGTGTTGAAGGTAGGCGGAGCAACTGGAGCAGTCGGAGATCCAGGCGGTCGTACAACAGAGCGTGTCTCTATGTCGCCAGAGGTCATCCACGAAAACAAAACTAGGATTATCACTCAACTTGAGCGATTTTTCATGTCTGGAACTCGACAAGCCGCAAAATATATAGATATTCAGAACAAAATCCCTCCACCTCAAACTCTGGATAATCTCTCTTGGACGAGCCAACTTACTCTGTTAGATTTCTTACGCGACGTAGGTAAACATGCCAAGGTCAACGTTATGATGACACGGGACAGGTAAGTCGCCCCACAGCATTTGCAATTAGCGAGTCTAAATTGTACATATTCAGCGTAAAGTCGCGACTGGAATCATCTCAGGGTATCTCGTTCACTGAGTTCTCGTACCAACTCCTCCAGGCGCATGATTTCTTCTATCTATACACACACCATGGATGTCGTCTACAGATCGGCGGAGCGGACCAATGGGGGAACATTGTTGCTGGAACTGACTTGATCAAACGTCGGCATGAGGGCGGAGAGGAATTGGAACCTGCCTACGGCCTGACGGTCCCACTTCTGACGACTCCATCAGGAGAGAAATTTGGGAAGAGCGCAGGGAATGCTGTTTGGCTGAATTCCGAAATGACACCGGTGCTGGATTTTTATCAGGTATACACATTGTATCTTGACTGGCTACTAGGTACTAACGTTAACTCCTTGCCAGTATTTTGTTCGTCAACCTGACGCTGTTGTGGGGAACCTTCTCCGGATATTCACATTCATACCACATGTCCAAATCGAACAGGTCTTGAGCCAACACAACGTATGTGCCCGTCCTTTCCTTAACACCCCTGCTCACTCGCCACATGTTTGCAGGAAGACCCAAGCAAACGACTTGCTCAACGCACATTAGCTCACGAAGCCACTTCTCTTATACATGGAGGTACGCCTGACATTGCTTTCATCGATTAGCTCTAACGGTCGTCATTACATAGAACCTCTAGCGCACCAAGCTGCCTCTGCATCGCGAGTACTCTATGAATCCGATTTATCTTTAGCTTCTTTAGCTACGTTCTCGAACGCACTGAAGGGGGACCGGCGCCTTGTGCTCCTTTCACGATCTGAGTTTCTCGAAACCCCATTTTCAGCATTACTTGTAAAAGGAGGACTAGTTGGGTCAAAAGGTCGGCTGTTTCCATATGGGTTGATGATATCGTCAGAGGCCTTACGCATGTTCGATACACTCAGGTCAGGCGGACACACTGGCGAAGCAAGGAGGGCTCCAGCTGAACGGAAATCGCGAGCCAAACGCAAGACGTCGGCTAACGGCGGATGATCTACTCAATGGACAGGTGGCGATCGTACGAAAGGGGAATGAACATCTGGTACTTGGAGTAGATGAAGCGAGATAAATTTTCGGGGTAAGCCTTCAGCTGGTACATCACAGTGCTCTAACGGAAGTATGCGAAACAGGAATGCTGCTGCTTGGTATTAGGGTGTTGTAAAACTTTTGAAATCTGATAACGTTGGAGATTCTATTGTTCCGAAGCGCGAGCCTCTGAACGTGTCCTTAGGATGATGGTGGCGTAAATTTGTGGCGTGTGGGCGCCACTTCAATGTAAGTAAATGCGCGTACAACTAACTCATGACCCATTGTACTCCGTCATAGTAACCAGCAGATATTGCGGCCAGCTCGGCTTGACGGTGGTCCTGTCCACGTGCGGCGTCTGCAACCCGGGTAGTTGGGGTTGGAGCATCTCATAGACTTTGTACGAACGTTCGACGGCGACCTTATCTCCGTTACGATCGTCGGATGGGGCCGCAAGCTTTCTGGAATGTATCCCTGAGATGGGTGTGTAAGAACGCGTTGTTCGCTTTGTTCGAAGAGACATAAGGAGGCATGATTAAACGGTACCTTAGCGATCGAGCCAGAGGGACTTCTGGAGGTAATCTTAGTATCTCGCCAGTATGGACATACCAGGGCACGGGGTGCGGGCGACTGTCGTTGCCGTTGTTATGTCGAGCAGCGATATGTAAATGTTAAGCATGCTTAGGCTATGGCGCCAAAAGTGGGTGGATATATCTCATCTTCGCCGACACTACAACCCAAGAAGCACCTATCACTTACTCATTGACTTAGGCGTGCGGGCATTTTGGTTATTATCCCACCATGATAACGTTGCGTCAAACCCGTTTAGAACTATTCATTCGGGACTACTGCAAGTTGAATTCTGTGGGCACTCTTTTGCTAGGGCCGTCAATCGCCACTTATCCAAATAATAAACCGATATTCTTCTTGCAACATGGTCGTCAATCGAGGACAGGACCAGAGCTCAAGCGGCGCACGGAAAACCTGAAAGTAGGCAAGTGCGCATTACCGTAGGTGGTAGGTGGTCGTTAGATAACACTCTTTGCCTTGTGGTAGCGTGGGCGTACTTCCTTGCTGTATTGCAATAGATCTCAACTTACTCAGATCGTCCTGGGGTACCTTATCGGTCGCTGCACGCGGCCAAGGTCCATGGCTCAGGCTCTATCTGGGGTGCAAAGTTATCAGGATCGTAATTACAATCGCGATTGCTCGATCAAGAGATAGGTTTTGAATAGCGAATAAGACGGCAAGTGAATCTTCCGATCCGCAGGCAGTTATTTCCGGACTGATAGTTCGCTTCAGCACAACCTCGTGTCCTACGACCTGTCGCAACTGTCGGCCTCGGCGCATACACCTGCACAACAACTGCGTTCTAGACAGAGTTCTCGGCCGACCTCGAGGTCACAAGGTTGTCGGCGGACGATTACCGAGAAACTAAGGTTGCAAGCCGGTTCTGCTGTCCCTGCGGCGCAAGAAAGTAGGTCGGGCGTGCTCCGTGTTTCTACAATTGGCTATCTCTTGCGTCGGGACAACAGGTGGCGGCTTATCTCTACGATCGACCATAGGATGGGTAGCCTGACTTGCGTCTACATACGGACAGGAAATCCAGTATAAAAGAAAGCGTTCCTTGCCTGTTGTCCGTCACACCTCTCGGTCTTTCAGCCGTCTCAATTCAATCTTTCCAAGCTCATATCAACATGTCGAAGCCTCAGGTCGAAGATGATTATTCCAAGCATCCAGTGATCGAAACCGACGTCTTCATTGCTGGCAGTGGTCCTATTGGGTGGGCTCTCAACTATCCCGTTTGATACGAAGTGACTAATACTTGTTTTATAGAGGCACTTTTTGTCGTCAAATTCTAGATAAACACCCGACTGCCAAGGTCTACATGGCTGAAATGGGCTCCCAAGATAACCCAGTAATCGGCGCTCACCACAAAAACTCCATCAAGTAAGTGCATCTCGAGGAAGCGTTTTCGAAATCATGCTGATAGTATCTTCTAAGGTATCAAAAAGATATCGACTCATTTGGTGAGTAGAATTTGCCATATACGTATCGCATAAGCTAATGTACCTTGGCATCACTCTAGTGCACGTCATTCAAGGCGCCCTCCAGCCGATTTCCCTGCCGCCAGCTAGCTCGTTTATGTCTACTCTCGGCGAAATTGCTTGGGCTCCTGGGCCTGGTGAACACCTCATCCAGTCCTCTCATAACCCGAACCAGAAGCCCGAAGAAAATCTGATGAGCTACATGACGAGGACCGTCGGCGGGATGGCAACTCATTGGACCTGCGCTTGCCGTACGTCTGTGCGCACCCATCTGGCTTTCTAATTCTTACGCTGCCCCTAGCCTTGCCTGATCCGGAAGAGAGGAAGAATTGCCCAATAGAAAAGACTAAGTTCGATGGCCTTTTGAGGGAGAGTCAGAAGTTGATGAATGTCAACACCACCTCATACGATAAATCGATTCGGCATAACCTTGTCAAGGAAGCGCTAACCGAGGTTTATGGGAAGGAACGTATCGGAAATCTTCCCCTTGCGGTGAAACGCAACGAACACAACCCAGAGTATGTCACCTGGACCGGCGTCGACACTATCCTTGGAGACTCCATCAAGACTCATAAGGACCGTTTCACTCTGGCCACAGAGGTGAGGGTGACCAAGTTGATACTCGAATCGGTCCCAGGGCCCAGGAGAGTTGTTGGTGCCCTCTGCCGTGATCTGGCAAAAGACCAAGATTATGTTGTCCGCGCAAAGGTATTTCTTTATCCAACGCAATCCTACGCTAGTTTAACCACTCGATATTAGCAATATGTTGTCGCGTGTGGAGCCGTTGGGACACCCCAGGTTCTTTTCAACAGCAAGATTCGACCCGAAGCACTTGGCCACTATTTGACCGAACAGTCGCTCACTTTCTGCCAGGTAAGTATATGCGTGTGCGTGACTGGTCTCATCAAAATTAACACATCACCCACCAGATTGTGCTCAAACGTTCATTGATTGACAGCGTGCCGTCAAGGTTCCCAGATCTTGTTAGCAAGCATCGAAGCAAGCATAAAGAGGACCCCATGCCAATTCCGTTCAACGACCCCGAGCCCCAGGTCACGATGCCCTACTCATCCAAACTCGGGAAGCCTTATCACGTTCAGATTCATCGTGATGCATTTGCATACGGAGGCGTTGGTCCTCGAGGTACGTTTTATTACTTCGTCAATACGCATTTATTCATTTCTTTCTCTCCTAGCCGACCCCCGGTTAGTGGCCAGTACTCATAAGTATTTATGCAAAGCTGACTCGTGCATTTTTCTCCAGATGTGTGGTTGATTTACGATTCTTTGGAAAGCAAGATATTAACAAGGACAACTGCGTTGCGTTTGCGGAGCCAATCGGGCCCAATTCCATGGACGGCACCACTGATGGCTACGGCATGCCCCAGGCGACAGTGAGTTTCTTGCTTAGTTCAGTATTGGATTCCGCCTAATACGTCAATAGTTCCACGTAAAGCGTAACGCAGACGACGCCAAGCGCGATCACGAGTGAGTAACATCAAAGACTCTCCCGGTCTAGATGCTCAAGAAGTCCTCCTTTGAAAGAATGATGAAAGACATGTGCGAAGCGGCAAGTGTCTTGGGTGCGTATCTCCCTGGATCCTTGCCTCAATTTATGGTACGTCGAATCTGCACAGCCCAATGACAATATCTAATCAAGTAATATGTAGGAACCTGGCTTGGTCCTACACATCACCGGTACTACTCGCCTTGGTAAACAAGACGACGGCACATGCGTCGCCGACGAGTACTCCAGGGTGTGGGGCTTAGACAACGTATATGTTGGCGGAAACAACGTCATTCCGGATTCTACTGCCTGCAACCCAACTCTCACAAGCGTATGTACTCCTCTGGTGTTTGACTGCTTGCCCATCCTAAATGATTGTATGAACTAGGTCGCCTATGCCTTACACTCTGCCCGTTACATAGTTGATATGATGCAGCGTTGCTAACTTGATGAGGGATTGAAATTTAGTGTTTTAACTCCGTGACTAAGCTCCCTTGTACTCGATTGTACCTTTTGAATATGAACACATCCGAAACGAAAGTGATATATGATTGAGCCCCGACAAAAGTGTTTAGAGTCAGTATGCCATTAGAAAAGAGCTTCGCTCGGTCTTTGCGTACTATCAGTATTGGGTTGGGTAACTCCCTGTGATGCCCAGCGTGTACTTAGTGTGACTGGCTAGTCGTGTTAATTCTTTTCGTCGATATAAACTAAGTCGCATACAGTGACTAGTCTAGCGATGCCTGCAGATATAGACTTTCTTCTTTGCAGCTCTAGTACGAGCCTGTAGTAAAAACATATTTAAATTGTACCTCAGTCATGATCGACGGTTGCAGCGGGTTATAGACAATCGATTAAAGGCTTTTACGAGTCAGTGGGCTCGGGTTAATTGATGAATGTGCAGTTTAGGAGATGATAACGGCGAGAGACAGGCCCTGGATAGAGACCAGGTAGAAGTCAAATTGTGTGTTTAAGGCGCAAAATTATTGATGTGTTATGTGCTCCTGTTGTCTGGTTGTGTCTAAGTCTAATTGAAGTGAGTTGTTGGGAGCGACCAGCCAAGCTTACTCGTGCCTGATGAAGAGCTTAAGCGCCCGAGACCCTTGGAGCAAGCATATCCCGCCAACCACCACCTATGAAACCTGCAGCGGTAGTAATTGGTTTAGTGACTCTCAGACTTGCACTTTTCACAACATCTATACCAAAATATCTCCAGGATGACTATCAGCTAGCTTCTGCTGTGACTTCTCTCACTCGATGTGAGCTCCTAAGCTGACGAGGCAACACGTCAGACCTTTCTAACTGCTCGTTATAGTAAAAGAAGGCGTGTTTTTATTAGAAAAAGGAATAGACCCGTATACTGGCGGTGTATTTTTACATGTGAGTTGAATTCAAGAATGACTAGAGCGCGTACTTATTGCGCAGATAGTCGCCTTTGCTGTTAGCTCTGTTTTCGACGGTGTTTCCGCTTTCTAGTATAGGTACCGCAGTATTATGGTCGCTTCTTGACGGGTTTACCGCGTGGTGTCTTGTGAGCCTGTGGAGACTTCGTTCATTCTCCGTAGATGATCGAAAAGAAACTCTCATCGTCGCCATGTTCGTTCGTTCCTCCTCTCATCCTAACTCATACTTACAGTCAGTTATAGATACCTCCTCAACCCATACACGCTTCTCACAACCCTCGCCCGTTCAACTGCCACACTCGACACAGCACTCACCTCCTTTGCTCTGCTTCTCGCATGTCGTAAACAAACAGGGCCGGCACTCCTCGCTCTTGCTGCTTTGACACATGTGTCGCTTCCTTCTGTGCTTGTCGTGGCTCCTTTGATTATGGTCTTAGGAAGCGCGCGGGCGCCTGTATCTGCTCTTGCGAATCCTAGTATTGAGGAGGAAGGTGGAAAGGTTGGGGTGGGCAAGGTGGCAGAGTGGGGTGCGTATGTTGGACTTTTGGGTTTTGTTGGGCGGTTGGTTGTTGGTGGGTGGGGATGGGTTTGGAGGTCTTGGGGTTCTGTGTGAGTTTCTCTCTTTCTTTTTTTAAGAGTAAAGCGGAGAGGAACTGATTTGGGGGATGTATGTAGAGTGACGTTGTCTGACGCGACGCCCAACTGCGGATTGTGGTGGTACTTTTTCACGGAGATGTTTGATCATTATAGGCCGTTTTTCTTGTTTGCGTTTTCGGTGAGTAGCTTAATTGTCCTTTTGGATGAACTGGCTTTGATGTGGGGTTTAGGCGCATCCGTTGATTTATATTGCGCCGATATGCATGAAGTTCAAGTAAGTTTCATATACGTCTTTGGACAAAGTTGTTGACGGAATATCCAGGCACGATCCTTTCTATGCGGCTTATCTCTTGCTTGGAGTTAGCGCAACACTAAAATCGTATCCTACACTTGCGGATGCGGGCTTGTTCATTTCGTTGACTCCATTGTTCCCAGAGACATTTGCTCGTAAGCCGCGTCTATCATTCCCCTTGACTTGTGCTAACATCCCGAATTTAACAAGACCTTCGTCATCCTCTTCCAACGTTCTTACTCCATCTTCACTCTGCACTTTTGATGCCGCTCGCAAGTCACCTCTGGCTCGCTCAAGGGACAGGAAACGCCAACTTTTTGTATGCGGCAACATTGGTTTATGGACTTGCAAATGGGGCGATGGTGATTGATGCTGTTTATGGAGGGCTTCGTGTGGCGTTTGTGACGAAGGACGGGGATGAGGTTGTTCAACTTTGATTTAGGTTTGGATATCGAGTCGTGTATTTGGGTATTTGAGTCGCGTGTTTGGACATTTGAGTTGCGCGTTTGGATATTTGAGTAGATTTGATTGCATACGAAAACACTCGGATCAGCCGTATAACATCATGCATAACTGGGTGTGAATACAAGCATAGTAGCTTTTGGAAGTGGGAGGAAGTGGGAGGCGGGTGATTTATGACCTGGGCTTCTCCTGTAATGATATATTAGTGAGTGGGCTATAATGGAAATGGGTGATGGGACGCACCTTCTTCTCGGACCAGAGGGCAAGGAGACCGACACCGGAGACTTTGACGATCTTGAAACGCACACCGGGAATATCACCCTTTGCCTTTCCGCGACGACCGAAACCGGAGATCAGCACCTCGTCGTTTTCGTCGACAAAGTTCAAGCAACCATCGTTCTAGCAATCCTATTAGCCTTTGTCATAAATCATAATAATGATAGCTTACCGGTACGAAAGCAGTGACCTTCTTTCCGTTCTTGATGAGCTGGACACGGACACACTTGCGAATAGCCGAGTTGGGCTGCTTGGCCTCGACACCGACTTTCTCGAGCACAATGCCCTTGGCGTGCGACGACCCTCCGGTAGGCGATGTCTTGTAGATGTTACCAAGAGCGCGCTTTTTGTACGACTTGTCCGCCTGTAATACTATTAGCTAGTGTTATAAGGTGTGGTGAATGCACGAACCCATCGGTTCTCTCGTCGGGAGATGCGGAGTTTCCGCGCTGCGTTCAGTCCGCGAGGCTTGTTGGCTGCAGAATCTTAGCATATATCTATATATTTAGTTTTGCAACTCACATCCCATGGTGTTCTTGCGGCGTCGACGATGGTAAAATCAGACACGGACAATTCGGAACGGACGCAAATGTCAGGGGTACTATACACCCTCACTGGGGTGGCTTTACTTAGACGCCCAAGCCACGTGATCATATGGGAGCGTGTTGGAACGCGTGCTTGTTTCAGACTTTCACTTTATTAGACCTTTGAGCTTGCTCCTTTACTAGACTTTTCGCTATACCCCTACCTCCTCCAGACTTTGTGTCTTCCGACTCTCATTTTATTGCTCCTACCATGTCGTTGATCGCTGTTACTTCGTCCCAAGGTCTCTCGGTCCTCTCATCGACCATCTTCCGGGCATCCAATCCAGACACCTCACCGACAATCACCACTGCACTCACACCGCCTTCTCGCATTCCGTCCTCGTGTATAAGCTGGACTCCTGATGCTGCGACTATATATGTTGCCTCGGGTGGCTCTGTCTCGGCATACGATCCGTGTGGTGCGTTCATCCGTGATGTCGTACGCGAAGGCGAGGGAGGGATAGGAGGATCCAAGCTCGGGTCCATGGTCGTTTTAGAAACTCAGTCTGGGACTGATCCTGTCCTGGCCTTTTCGAGGGGTTCGAGGGCTGTGGTTTTTGATTCGGAGACTAGGCGCGCGCTCCAGACTGTAGAAGTGAGTCCTTGTCATTTGAATATTGTTAGAGTTGATGTTCACGGTATGATAGGGCCATAGATCGTCCATTTCGACCATGTCTTTAGCTCAAGATCAATCTCTTTTGGCTACTTCGTCCGGCGAGACGACCATCATTACCAATCTGGTCCAACAGACCAACGCTGTATTACGAGGGGCGCCTTCTGGTGTCGTTTCAGTAGCGTTTCACCCATCTAGGCGCTCGACCCTGCTCGTTCTCAGCCCGCGTGGATTGCACGTATTCGATACTACCAAAGGCGGAGCGCCCACCCGTGTTATTCCCATTGGCAAGGCAGAAGCAGGAACTGGATATATTGCGTTTTCGCCGATTGCGCCTACGTTGGTTGCTATTCTCGTTCCGGGAGGAGGTGGACGTGTGCTTATGCTTGATATTGAGAAAGAATCTAGGTGTGTTGGGCTTGGTTTTATTAAGCGCGCTGGGACTTACTGACCTTGACTTTAGCTTGGTCAAGAAGTTTACCGTTGAGGAGAACGTCTCTGCCTTGTCTTTCTCGCACGATGGAGGCTCTATCATCGTTGGAACCGAAATTGGACGAGTGTTGCAGCTCAACTTACGGAGCATTGATAAACCTGCTCAAGCTGTGGTGATAGACCCAGCGGGCGGGAGGATTGGAGGGCTTTCACTTGTTGTCGGCTCTGCCTCGGTACGTCTTCGCTAGATTAGTTTATCCTAATATAATCTGATCTTTTACATAGCAACTGAACAGAACGGCGTCCAATTCGACGATTAAACCCGCCGTCAGTACCGCCACTGCGACCGTCAGGACAGTAGGCCGCCGTGCACGCGCTGAATCTGTTACTTCGACTTCTACGGGCACAAACGAGTCTGCTCCTCGTGTCAAATCTACGACCGATCCTCGAACGCCAGCGACAAAGCTTCGCGTTAAACCGTCCACTGACTTACTTGCCAAATCCCCCGACACAGCAACAGCACGCAAATCGCCTGAAACGCTTCGACGAAAAGCCTCGGGAGCAGATATGTTGACGAAGAAGTCATCTTCTGCGGATCTGTTGAGCAAGAAGTCGTCTTCGGCGGATTTGCTGGGTAAAGCCAAGACGTCTCCGAGCACGACGTTACGGGTGAAACAGAATGTCGAGAGTAAACCGAGGCCGACGTCGATGATTGGTGTGACGGGGACGAGGGAGAGGGTTGGGACGAGGATTAGACCGGTGTCGATGGCGATGGGTGAGGACAAGGTTGTGAGTCCTGTGTCGAAGAGTTCGAGCAGTGCTTCTGGGAGTGGAGATTCTCCTGAAAGGGTCAAGTTTGTTGATGAACGTGAGTTCCATCATTCATCTCTGGGTTTTATGTGATATATTTATCTGGTTTGTTCAGCTACTGTCACTCCCCCCGTTCGGCGCCATACTCAAACTATGCCTCGTCGTCTGACGGCAGATGGGACTGCACGTCCGACCCTAAGCCAGGTCTTTGCCCAAGACGACCTAGGGACATCATCAGCCCATTCCCGATCCCGTTCGACAAGCTACAGTTCGCCGACTGCGGCTACACCCACCAGCGCCCGACCTGGACTTGGGTCCACCACTCCGAGTTATACGCCTGCTCCGGCTCTTGTGATCGAGACGACCACGCCAGGGTATCCGCCCGAGGAACGTCGTGAGAGGCCGCTTAGTCGAGCGAGGAGTCGGTTGGGGAATGATGTGATTGAGGAGGAGCAGCTGGCGGTGCCGATGAGTGCGACTATCGAACGGCCGCCTGTGAGTGCACTGGGCGAACGATCACCTCTGAGCGCGTTGAGCGAACGGCCGCCCATGAGCGCAATCAGCGAACGGGCTCCCATGAGTGCGATCAGCGAACGACCGGCGAGCAGGTTGTTCAGGGACGAGGCCGAGCGACCGGGCAGTCGTGTGAGCGGTGGTATAATTGGTCTTGGTCGACCAACTGGAACGCTCGGGAGGCGGTTCTCTTCAAACGAGTTGGCGGCTATGCCGGAGAGTATCCGGTTCGTGTCCGATTCGGGAGCATTGGATGGGAAAGGAAAGGAGAGGGAACGCGAGAGGCCGGCGAGTGTGTTACGAGAACGACCGGAAAACTTGAGGGAGCCGGAGACGTTGAGGGAAAGGCCGCAGTCGACGCTGCGAGAACGCCCCGAGTCAATTTTCCGGGAACGTACTGAGTCTCTGCTGCGCGATCGACCGAGGTCTGGGACGCCTTTGAGCGCGTCTGCGGGTCGGACGCCCGGAAAGCGTGTCGGATGGATCGATGAAGAGTCGCCGTATATCGAGGGCGTACATACTCCTGGGCCATCGCGTACACCACCACCTTCGAACTCTGCGCTCGCTTCTGACTCGGGAAGCGACTCGAGCAGGAATAGGATGTTGCAGGTCACACCTCGACGAGGACTTGCGGCTGCGTTGGGCGCAGAGGTCTATGCAGAGGATACGCCTGGTGGTGGGAAAAACAAGTCGTTGACTCAGGCACAGGCTCAAGATTTTTTGAGGAACATCGTGTCGGATGTGATGTTTGAGTTTAGGCAAGAGACCAAGGAGGATGTGAGGGGCTTGCACCTTGATTTGATTCGTGCGTCGAGAGGGTGGAAGGTATGTTTTTGTTTCTAATTCGAGGCCGAGGTCTTGTGCTGATTTGGTGGGTATGTAGCATGACTTGAAAGAGTATCTAGGTGATACGTTGGATGAGCTACGAGAGGTCAAAGAAGAAAACGCGCGCCTGCGAGCTGAAATCGCGAGGCTGAAACGAGGATACTGAAATACCTATGCCATAACTTGATGTATATGCATTCCCTCCCACTGATCTTGTATTTGTTCTTCTTGGCTGTAGTATCGGACTTCGTATGGTTATGCCTATGTATTTATCAGCCCCTAGAACGTTGAGGTTTCGAAATAAATTACGAGCTAAATTTGGATGCGCCGGGCGCTTAATAACTGCGGACTTCCGAGCATGGACTTTTGTGTTGCGTGTCACTTGTTTCGATCATCGTTCAATGGCGCGAACTCTATGGGCGGCGGCAATCGCTGCGAGCTCTTTGCTGAGCATAACAAACGCGTTTTATCTACCTGGGACTGCTCCGCGCGATTACAAGAAGGGTGACCGCGTTCCGATTTATGTGAACGCGCTCACGCCGATGGTCATTGACGCGGAATCCAAGCTCGTATGTCGAGTCTTTTTTGTCTATGGTGTATGGAATGAAGGTTGACGAGTATGATAGAAATCGATGATCAACTGTATATCACTTGTATTCCTCGGGGACTGAGCCTTTGCTGATCGCCTCTTTTACAGACGATTATTATCACCCCAGTTTCCATTTCTGTCAGCCTAAAGAAGGAATTATGAGGCAGCCTGAATCGCTTGGGTCTATATTATTTGGAGATCGCATCTTAAACTCGCCAATCGATGTATGTCCCACGCTGCTTCATTCGAGCAGCGTAGCAACCAACTAACTGTCTTTATAGTTTAACATGCTTCAAAACGAATCGTGTACAAGCATTTGCACATCAACTGTCCCAGCCGAAGATGCCAAGTTTATCAACGACCGCATTCGTGAAGACTATGCGCTCAATTGGCTCGTGGACGGGTTACCTGCAGCAGAAATGAAGCTCGACGAACGAACGGGCGAGACGTTTTATGATATGGGCTTCAATCTTGGTGACGACGAAAAGGAAGAGTTCAAGGTCAACCCGGCCTTGTTTAATCACTATGATGTTTTGCTCAAGTGCGTTGTCTTTGAGGGTCTAAGGCGAGTTTGATACTAATGTTTTGGGGATTGGCAGGTATCACACGAGGGATAATCTCAATTATCGGGTTGTTGGGGTTGTTGTTTGGCCGAGGAGGTGAGTGGTTTAGGTGTTTGATACTGTCTTTGACTAATATTGGCGCGCTAGTATTGCTCATTCGGGAGGTACTAGCGACTGCAGTTCTTCAAAACCGTCACCTCTTGTCCTTTCAGAGGAGAAACAAAATAGTGTTATTTACACATACAGCATCAACTGGCAGGTACGTCTTTGGATTTGCCATTCACAGACTCTTACTGAACATGTCTGTTGCGTTTTTAGGAATCAGACACTCCTTGGGTTGGTTTAGCCTTCTTTGCCTCAGCACAACCATACTGACCAATTGTTCAGGCTACTCGCTGGGACAACTATCTGCATATCTTCGACCCGAAGATCCATTGGTTCAGCTTGATCAACTCGCTGGTCATTGTGATATTCTTGTGTGTCATGGTCTCCATGATCCTGGTCCGCACCGTGTCGCGAGATGTACGTCTCCACTTATTGGTTGACTCATTACTAACCTGCTTTCTGTTTTAGATTTCTCGATATAATGCGATTGATCTTAGTGTACGCAAAGGTTACCTTGATCTAAACTAAACCTAGCTAATTGGGCTTTGTTTTATAGGAGGACGTACAAGAAGACTTTGGTTGGAAACTCGTACACGGAGAGGTCTTCCGATCACCCCGATACCCCTTGATTTTGAGTGTGCTGGTTGGGAATGGCGCTCAGTTGTGTGTTATGGTTGGAGTAACATTGGGTACGTGCAGTCTTTATATCTTCCAACGATCCATGGGATGCTCACAACTAGATCCTATGCAGTATTTGCACTCCTGGGTTTCCTCTCGCCTTCAAACCGTGGCTCGCTCGCAACCGTGATGATTGTAATTTGGACATTTTTCGGAAGCATTGGAGGATACGTTTCTGCCCGCGTATATGCTTCGGTTGGAGGAACTGAGCAGAAGAAGAACGCGTTTTTGACGGCCACGGTATTACCTGCGTTAGTCTCTATACTATTGCCAATTTCTTTTACTAACGATAGGTTTGGTGCAGGTTTGTGTTTGGCGTCATGTTCTTGCTGAATCTGTTCCTGATCGGTGCTGATTCCTCTGGAGCTGTGCCGCTGGGTAAGTTATATATCCTTCTTTCAGTATGCAGTGTGCTTACATTGTGTATGTATAGGTACGATGTTAGCTATTATTGCTTTGTGGTTCGTTATATCCGCGCCTCTATCTGCTGTGGGTGGCTACTTTGGCCAAAAACACGGGGTGAGTTCTAGCACCAGTTCCAGTTGGCTATTGCGCGCTAAGTCGCCGTTTGCTAGGCTATTTCGCATCCAGTTCGGGTCAACCAGATCCCCCGTCAAATACCTCCCCCACCTAAATACCTTCAGCCTTGGGTGCGTAGTATTTGAGACCAAGCCACTTATGTTTAGTGCTCATTGTTCCATAGTCTGCTGCATTGTTGGCTGGTATCCTTCCGTTCGGTGAGCCCAGCTGGATCCAGAAGCGCCTTCGCGCCCCATACTGAATTCAACTGATATCACGCGCAGGCGCCGCCTTTGTGGAGCTCTACTTTGTCCTCTCAAGCCTGTTCGCTTCGCGCGCATACTACGCATTTGGGTTCATTGCCCTAACTGCCGGAGTTGTACTCCTCACCACTGCGACGGTCACGATCCTCTTCACCTACTTTATCCTCTGTGCCGAAGAATACCGATGGCACTGGCGCGCATTCCTAATCGGCGGTGGTAGCGCGTTTTGGGTCCTGGCGTACGGGGTATTCTATTGGCTCACCCGGCTGTCACTCGATTCATTTACGAGTGTAGTGCTCTATGCTGGATATCTTTTCCTCATTGCACTGTTTGACTTTTTGATCACGGGGAGCATTGGGTTCTTAGCTACGTATTGGTCGATGAGGAGGTTGTATTCGGCAATTAGGATTGATTAGGTGGGATGAGAGGGGATGGGATGGGAGAGAGAATAGATTCAGACTCCTAGCAAAAACATATGGACTGACTTTGGCTTAGAATTGGTGTTTTGTTTTTTGGGCTCGTTTCTAATGCTAGCCAATTGTTATGGTGCTTCTACTCACGGCTGTTTGCAGTTTCAGAAATATTGACCTTTTTGAGACTCATTCTATGCGTGTCAACACGAAACATAGTGGCCCGCATGTACTCTCCTTGGAGCTCTCGCTTAGGTTCTGGTTGCTTGACCACCCAAACGCCTATCCCTGATATTATTGTACCTTTAACAGGTTATTTTTACAAGGCTTACATTCACATGCTGCTTCCAGTAATTATTGCGCCGTGTGGCGCCCTGGCGGGCTGAGATATTTATCCATCTTTGGCTCATCCGCGCGCCCATTGACCCCAACCACGACCAGGGACGTCTCCATATCTAGATACACGCCTATTTGGTACACATCCTTCCATACTTCTTGCCTCTACCTGATACCTTACTTGGATCTGACTTGCTTCGTTGGTACCTGTGGTCCTTCGCGGTTGATCCCGAGCATCTAACTTGGGTCCATGGGACTTTGCTCGGCGCTGAGCATATGGATTACTAATGACGGAGGCCATTATCTGTGGAATCGATCTGGACGGTCGTGAAATTCTTGCGAGCTAGCCGCTAGCTGACTGGACGATTTATAGACAGTCGATGCCTTGCCTATCCTCAGGAGTCTCGCGTCTTTGTCCCCCTTCTCCCCGGCCTCTAGCAAGCTGACTGCTATCCGAATATGAACTCAGATACCGAAAGCTCATCGACTGAGAAGGGGTACGATATTGGAATGTGAGTCTCCGTATCTTGGGCTAGCATATGGCAGTGGACTGATTGCGATCACATACAGCTTCGCAGATGAGACCCAAGATCGGCAAAGCATACAGTCAGCTGCCTTGCCATCGTCGCAGGCGTCACCAAAGCTAGGATCCATTGAAGTAATCAGGTCAATTGACTTGAACCTTCCGCCTGTGGTATGTGTATGGGCGTTCTTGTTTTCATATCACTGACCGCCGAGAAATATTCTAGGATCGAGGTTTCCATGCATATTCATATCTAGTTGCTGGTTTTATGATTGAGTTGCTTGTGTGGTCTCTCCCATTCTCATATGGGGTCTTCTTGAACCACTACACGACACATCGACTGTTTAGCCACTCCCAGAACTTGCTCCCTCTGGTTGGTACATTATCCTGTGGGATCATGTATATGGCATCGGTATTCGTTCTTCCCGTCTTGGCTTACTATCCTGCGTATCGTAAAACTCTAATGTGTGGTGGGCTCGTATGTTGCGTGTCATCGCTCATTGGAGCTGCTTTTGCTACCGAGGTTTGGCATTTGATCCTAACTCAAGGAGTTTTGTATTCGATCGGAGGAAGTGAGTCATTTCTCTGTTCCATATAAGATTGTCAGTGATGAACACTTATTCCCGAATCTGATAGCTCTTCTATACTTTCCTATGTCGGTACTCGTGTTCGAATGGTTCGATAAGAAACGAGGATTGGTACGTTAGTTAGTTACGAATGTAGATTGTGTGGCTCAAGTTAGTGTACCACCCTTTAGGCCAATGGGATCATGTACTCGGGAACCTATCTCGGCGGTGTTGTGGTCCCATTCATTGTCGAGGTCCTTCTAAACAAATTTGGGCTGCGCGTCACTTTTATTTCTTTAGTGCGTCTTTCTGATAGCTTTACGTGTACATTGTCCTGATCAGTTCAACGCGTCTCTAATAGGCCATAGGGTACGCGATCCTAATCGCCTCTATCCTTCCGTTCGTAAAAGGTCGACTCCCGCCTACTACTATTGTCGTTTCCAACAAATCGGATTGGTCTTTCCTAAGGGATCCCAAGTTCTTGATACTTGTTTTGGGCAACTTCCTCCAAGGCGTAGGAAACTTTATTCCAACCTTGTGGCTTCCAAGTACATTTTCAGTTGCTCGTGTAAATCATTTGGATTGATCATTGTTTATGTTCAGCGTTTGCGACGGACCTTAACATGAGTGTTACGGCAGGAACACTTGTTATAGCTCTTATGAATGGTGAGTCGTCTTTCTTCCTTAGAAACTGCAGGAATTCCAACCAAGTCTGTAGTATCTAGCGTACCCGGCAGCGTGATAATAGGCCATTTTGCCGACAACTACGACCTAAGGATAATTATGCTCGTTTCGGTGCTCGGATCCTCGCTAGCAGTATTTCTACTCTGGGGTTTAGCGTCGACCCTGCCGCCTCTATTAGCGTTTGCGCTGATCTACGGATTTCTCGCGGCTCCGTAAGCCCCCTTTCTACCTGTTGGTTGCCAAGACTTAGTCTCTTGTCAGGTTTAGTTCACTTTGGCCAAAGCTTTGCTCTGTAGTATCCAGTAAGTTTTTACTTGTGCGTCAAAGAAATGTTTTGACGCCTTCCCAAAAGCCGAACCGCATCTCACAGCTCGCCTTATGGGTATTTTTATCGCAAGTCGAGGCATTGGTAACATACTGGCTGGACCTGTTTCGACAGGCCTGCTACATGCAGGCTTCATTGGAACTCATGAGCACCCAAGATATGGCTATCAGCTCAAAGGCTACGTAAGTACCCTTGGCTGGAAGCACGATTTCCGCTTGACTAAACGGATACCTTAGGGGCCACTGATCATATTTACCGGAGCCACGATGTTTACTTCAATGGTTGGCGCGTTATACAACAATGTGTACAAAGTTACGGAAACTTGTAAACGCAGCGAAAAGTCTACTCCCAAGCAAGCGCTTGGTGACCTCTGAAGTTGAACTGGTTACCTTGAGGGCTAACCAGATGGTTCAAAATAACTCGGTCCGGCATTGCGTAATATGTGCGTCCTCGCCTTAACAAGTGTTATAGCTCTTATAGATGTATTTTGTTCTTTTTACGTGCATATATGCGCACAACCTAAACCTATTTGAAATAGTCAATCACGGTCGCTTAAGTTGGGGCCTGGACAGGGCGAGGTCAAATGCCTGCTGACTCGAGTGAAGAAATTTAAGGCACTTTGACTCTTTCCCAAAGCTTAAGGCTCGCATCCCGCCATCACTTTGCTAGACCTTTTTACTGTTCAACTTCAAAAGGCCTTCTACGATCACATAGTATGGCGACTGCCACCATCACACTCCCGCAGGAAATAGAATTAGCTAGGAAGGTGTTCTTGTGTTCTCTTCGAAAGATTATCATATTGAACCTTCAACTCGATTTCCAGGATCCCGAGTGCCTCTGGCGAGGGAACCAATCCCCCAACACGACAGTCATCTCAGGCCGGCCTTGGACTTGCCCCAGATTCAGACTACAGCTATGCAAATGTTGTCTCAGAACTTCCGCCTGTGGTAAGAAAAGGCTGAAAATTACCAAATATCTGTTCACTCACAAAATCTTTCTAGGATGAAGGCTTTCATGCGTACGCCTATCTTGCTGGTAGCTTTGTGCTCGAACTTCTCGTCTGGGCTTTGCCCTTTTCTTACGGAGTTTTCCTGAATTATTATACAAGCCAACACTTATTTGATGGTCCCCAGGAGTTCTTACTCCCACTGGTTGGAACATTGTCGTCTGGGATCATCTACCTAACTTCTGTGGTGATAGTACCTATTCTCAACCGATACCCCCATCAGCGCCGGAACTTGATGCGATTCGGTGTTTTGTTGTGCTCTGTTTCTCTGCTTGGCGCTGCCTTTGCGACTCAGGTTTGGCATTTGATCTTGACACAAGGTATTCTGTACTCTATCGGTGCCAGTACGTATCATCTGCCTGTTTCATTTGGCTCTTGACTCACCTCGGAACACAACATATAGCCATCTTATACTTCCCAGTACAAGTTTACCTTATCGAATGGTTTGATAAGCGTCGCGGTCTGGTAAGTAAAAGGCTCAAGTGCCAGAGTGATGCTGAACATTTTCGATAGGCCAATGGCTTGATTTTCTCTGGCACCGGACTGGGCGGTGTAATTCTCCCCTTCGTCGTCGAGACGTTGCTTAACAAATACGGTATCAGAACTACCTTCATATCTCTTGTGAGTGTGGGCCTATTGATAATTGACAGAACTAATTCGTCTGGGTAGGCTATAGGATATGCACTGCTCCTGTCTGCGGTCTTGCCCTTTGTGAAAGGTCGTTTCCCGCCATCTTCAATTATCATTCCCCAGCGCACAGACTGGAGTTTTGCGCGGAATCCACAATTCTTAGTCCTATTCGCCGGCAACTTCTTGCAAGGTCTCGGTAACTTTGTCCCTGGCATTTGGTTACCTAGTAAGTATATGCTCAGCTACACACATCCCATGAGCTTACCGGTCTCCTGTAGCCTTTGCATCAGACATGAACCTCAGTGTGACTTCGGGGACACTAGTAGTCTCGCTGATGAATGGTGAGCATCGGTCTATTGAACCCACACTGTCATTCGACTAACAAGGCGCATCTACCATAGCTTCCGCAGCTCCTGGGTGCATTGTGTTTGGGTTTGCGTCAGATAGGTATGATCTTCGGATCGTGATGCTTGCCTCCATGTTGGGATCTTCCCTTGCGGTACTGGTACTTTGGGGTCTTGCCTCAAATATTGCGCTGCTCCTTGTCTTTGCGTTGATGTACGGATTCTCGGCTGGAGGGTGAGCTGCCTTATCGTCTGCATATAGCCCGAGATCTAACCTAGAACCCAGTTTCTCAGCACTTTGGCCCAAATTTGCCTCGACGGTGGCTAGTACGTATGATACCAGGTAGAAAACATATCGTCGCTTACCGTTTTGCAGAGGATGACCCGCATTCCAACGCTCGCCTTATCTCGCTTTTCGTTGCTGGTCGTGGGATTGGGAATGTGCTAGCTGCACCTATCTCCTCTAGTTTGTTGCGATCTGCCTTTTCGAGTGGATCGCATGCATACGGCCTGAAAAACTACGTATGTATTATTTAGCTAGGTGTAGTGTTTTACTTTCGTTGACTGAATTTATAGGGTCCGTTGATCACTTTCACGGGAGTTGCGCTCTTTTCAAGCACCATTGGAGTATTTTATAAAAATGCCGAAAAACTGACGAACCGAAGCGTTCAGTTCGATTCTTCTCGCCGACAACGGGAGGAAATTTAGGTTGAAACGAGCTCTGGTTATATGGGTTGAAAAGGCCTCTGAAGTGTTTTGTAGTCGTGTACCATAAGCACAAAGAGCGGTGCTGCGTGGGCACTTCGTGCGTGTACACTGAAATCTTGAGGTTTAATTACATATCCCGGCCGCTATTTGGTTGGGTTTACTACGGAGCATCTAGGGTCCTTTCCAAATGAGGGGACATAGGGGTCCATGACGGAAGCAAATAGCCTCCAGAAACGCCCTTCTCCAGTCGCGACTCTTCACCTGCCTCGCGCGTTGCCAAGCACAGGGGATCAGCCATGAACTCATTGCATTCCATTCAGGTATGCTAAATACACATATCCGTGTAAAATCGGAACTTAGCCTATCTTGTAGTCCCATTATTGGGCAGTACGAGATTATTTGAGCCCAGTAAGCAGAGGTTTGCCCGGAGTCGGAGTTGTTTCGCTAATCGAATGGCCAGGTTCTGAAAGAAAGCAAGTTTAAAGAGCATGGGAGGATAACACCTGGTAAGAGTGTGTTTTCAGCATGTGGCAGTAGGCTAACGTTCTGGTTCTCTGACCAGAGGAGTTCGTGGCTGCTGGAGACTTCCTGGCGTACAAGTTCCCAGTTTGGTCATGGCGAGTCCTTATTTTAACGGGAGTATTTTGATAGCTAATACACACACATAGGGAGAAAGGCGAGACTTCGAAGGCTCGTGATTACCTGCCTCCAGACAAGCAATACCTCGTTACTCGAAAAGGTATGGGACGCATCGCGCGTTTGCCCTCGTGCCAGCTCATGCTCCATTTCAGTGCCGTGCCTAAGGCGTGCAACGTCTTTGGCTTACACCGACGCTGATGAAGACGCAGAGAAGCTTCTCTCTTTCGCCGACGATTCAGGCAAGGGCGATGAGTGGGTTCAGACTCACGCTGGTCGTCGTAAGTGATTCAATATGGCCTAATTCGGTTATGTGGCACTAACATGTGGTCTAGCCGCCGCCGATGATGCTTCGAAGGTTGGAGAAATCCATGACATACCTGATATTGATGGGCAGACCAACGAGCTCACGAAAGATATGAACTCGCTTTCGGTCGAGCCAGCTGCCCCTCCGGATCTCGATGATATTCCGGATATGGAAGAGGAGGGGCTAGAGGACGAGGCCGACGAGGCGACCGCTAAACCAACGCCCGCTCCACCTGTAGAGGTTGCAAAGGGCAATTTACTTCAAGTTCGAACTTACGACGTGATGATCACTTACGACAAGTATTACCAAACTCCTAGGATCTGGTTACTTGGTTTCGATGAGGTACATGATGGTTATACTCAAGTTTATTCGGGATATTGACGAATCGTGGTTATCCAGAACGGAACCCCCCTCACTCCGCCTCAAGTCTTCCAAGATGTATCTGCAGACCACGCTTTCAAGACGGTAACAATTGAACCATTCCCTCATGGAGCAAACCTTTCTGCGGCATCTGTCCACCCGTGCAAGCACGCGAGCGTCATGAAGAAGGTTATCGAGAGAATGAATGTAGGAGTAGTTGAGGAGCAGAAGAAACGACAGACAACTAGCTCGAGCACTGGCACAAGCGGGAAGCGCAAGTGGCTTGGACTACGGAAGGGTAGCGCTAACACACCTGCGCCTGAAGAACCGAAGAAGGGATCGGCTCTTGGACCAGGCGCAGAGGAGACTGAAGATGCAGAAGGCATGCGCGTTGATTTCTACCTTGTTGTGTTCCTCAAGTTTATTGCTAGTATTGTCCCAACCATTGAGGTTGATTCCACCACTGCATTCTAGATGTGTACACTTGTCTTTGGTTTGGAGTATTGGAATGAATGTGGAGGGGGTTTCTTCTGTATGCGGTGTATATTTTGAATACCTATGGTCCACAATGTCCTTTTTTACGAGTATATGTACGAATTACAGATCATGAATAACGTGAAAGCTTTGCCCGGATATGCAAGAAAGGCTTAAGATATTTATTCCGCCTCAACGACCTCCTTGGCTCCCTTCTCCCGACTGCTTTTCTTTTTCTTTGGTTTGGACGCATCTTCGCTCGTGGTTCCAAGCCCGCCATTCCCTTCAACACCATTCACCGCCAGACTCTTGTCCTTCTTTTCCTTCTTTTCCTTCTTGTCCTTCTTTTTGGATTTCTCGGGTTTGGGCGCAACGTCGCCATTGGCATGCTCAATCGTAGGTCCAACATCCTGGGACGTAGCCATCGACTCTGCTGCCTTCACCTTCACCTTCGCCTCCGCCTTTGCCTGCTCCTTCTTTTCCTTCTTCTCCTTCTTTTGTCGCTCCTTCTTGGTCAGATGCACCTCGCTGTCGATCGTGGATACGGGTATCAAGTCGTTGGCATCAGGAGTGGAGGGGGGCTTGTCGGATGTGGGAGGAATAGTGGTGCCGTTCGCTTTGTCGGCCTTGGACTTTTTATCCTTTTTGTGTTTCTTGTCTGTAGAGTGTCCATTCGGAGTCGGTTCAGCGTCTACAGGCGGCTCAGCGTTCGTAGGTTGTGCTGCAGAAACAGCCAAGTCGTCCGACGCCTCTAACTTTCGGGATTTCTTCTTCTTTTTGGGAGATTCTTCGGCTGGCGCTGAGACGGGCTCGCCGTGGGCGGGGCTAGGGGAGGGAACAACAGTAGATTCTCCATTGGCTAGTATCTCTGACTTGCGAGATTTCTTGGACTTCTTCTCTTTGCCATTGGCTGTTGGATCCGCTGCATCATTCATCGTGGCATCGCCATCCTGGTCAACTGTCTCCCCTCCTTTAGATTTCTTCTTCTTCTCCTTCTTATCAGTGGCGAGCGTGGTAGTAGGCTCAGATTCGAGTGCGAGGGAGTCTTTTTTCTTCTTCTTTTTCGCAGGTTCGTCGGGTGTGGATGCGGCTGTAGCTAGTTCAGCCATCTCGACATCCTCAGTCTTGCGTTTCTTGGACTTTTTGGACTTTTGAGAGTCAGGTTCGACTGGTTCAGATGCTGGAGTGGGCTGCATATAAAACATTAGAAGCCCTCCATTGTATAACAAACGTAATGGTAGCATACCTTAGGCTCAGGCTCCGTTGTTGTCCATTCGGAAGAGCTGAAGGGGGCATTATTAACGGGGTCAGGAGGGGGTGCCGTCCATGCATTTGTCTGAGTCCCGAGAGGGACAGAGTTCTCGCCAGAACCACTGTACGCTGGTCGAGCATATCCTCCTCGTGCGCCTCCCCTCCCTCGCTGCCCACGTCCCCTGCCACGTCCCTGTGTGAATTTTTAGCTCGGGCGCATTTAGGCACGAAATAGTTAGAACATACTCTAGGATCTTGGTATACACTCTTGTGATATTTCTGCTCCTCAGATACACACGACGTATGGCTCTTCCATTGTGCGGGCCCGGCAAATGTTTTACTGCAGTCTATGCAGGTAAAAGATGCGTGGCAGCGAGCTCCATGGCTATCTAGCTTTGGCTTCTTTACAACGTCCTGACAACCTAAACATGCAGCCTAGTCAATATCTAGCAAATGAACGAAACATACAGACCAATGCTTACCATCGCACCTAGGTCATCGACAATAGAACAAGCAATTGAGTCAGCTAGTGCAGATCCATCGGTTATATACTATGTTCTCACTGGAATGAAACCATGGCTGTTTTGCTCCAATCTCGGTCAAGACTCAAAAATGTGGTGTGGTCGATTCAAAAATAATTTGATAGGCTCGGCTGATCAATTAGCCCTGAGTGATCGGCACGTGATCAAAACATGATCGCTGGATCCTGGCTATGATTAGAAAAACAACCGACCGCCAACCATAATTCCCACCTAGAGAATCTTGGAACTACTGGATCTTCAGCTTCAGCCTCGTGTTATATTCACGCGATATTTCAAAGCTATTTTCACCTACTCAGGCGTATGTATGGAAGGAATAGATGCAAGAAAGAATAGCTCTTGCAGGCCTGGTCGCGTGAACATCTATCTTCGATGACTTCTCTTCCCCCTCTTTTCCGCTTTCCTTAAACAGCATGCTATGTCACAGTTCATTTCATGCATCAAAGAATCCTCAAAGCCTAGTATATATGCAGAGCAATATGCCGGCCAGCCCCACTGTTGCCCACTGCACTTCATCAGGTCTCGGAGCTTGGGTCTTGCCCCTTCGCGTAGACGGCCCTTCATAACTTGAACTGTCTTGAGCCTTCGAATATCCGATATGAACGATACGGCAGACAAGCACAATGCTGAAAAGCCCACCGACGAGTACATCGAAAACCAAGACCTCGACGCTCGTATTTTGGCTATCAAACGCCTGCACGACGGTCAAGACCATGGCACCAGCGACCATCGTCTAGTCGTTGATATCAAGGAGGCTGAAAGGGAGTATGGAAAAGAGGTTGCAGCTGCTCTGAAAACCACCGAGGACGGGAGGACGATCTTGTGGCCGCAACCTCGAGATGATCCGCGTGATCCGCTAAATGCGAGTAACTCACTTATTTCGTTTGGGTGAATCTTAATCAAAGACACCTCGCTTTAGTGGTCAGACTTCAACAAACGGTGTACGCTAGCAGTTGTTTCTCTAGCAACGATTATTCCCGATTTTTGTTCGAGCATTGGCATTGCGTCCCTCTTCCCGCTATCCTTGCAGTTCAATACAACGGTGGCTAACGTAAATAACCTGTGAGTCTATATTGATCTCATACATAATGTACAATAAGCTTAGATTATATTAACAGAACGTCCAACTGGTCCATTTTTCTGTGCGTATAATGGATATATGCTGCCCCACGCTGTTTACTCACTATTCCCGTGCAACAGCCTCGGTCCGGGAGGGATGCTCGCAATTATTCTCATTTCATCTTTCGGAAGACTCCCGGTTCTATTTTGGTCACAGGTAAGCTTGCCTGCCCATCTGAGCTGCATCTTAACGCTGAAAGGTCGGCTGAAGGTGTTAGGTCTTGCGTTCCTGATCGGATGCACTGTTGCGCCAACTCTGGAGGTTTTTGCAGCGATGAGATGCCTGCAAAGCTTCTTCAGGTAAGCATGTTTGCGTATTTTGGAACGCTGCTAAAAGATTGATCCCTGTAGCACGGCGCCCCAAGTCGTCGGTCAGCATCCTTCCTTATTCAATCTCAAGAGGCATGACACTAAAGTATGCCTTTTTCAGGCCTATACTTCATCAAAGACATCTTTTTCTGGCACCAAGAAGCGCGTATGGTTAATGTTTGGACTTTCAGCTTTGTCGTCAGCCCTTTTCTCGGTAGGCTTTCAACACTAGGCATAAACCAATCAGATTCTCATAAAGCACTTCAGGCCCGTTTCTGTTTGGGTTCCTGGTTGAACGACAGACTTGGCGTTGGGCATACGGTATCGGGTGCATGTATGTCAATTATCCATGGATAGACATTGTTCTCGGCATTGATGAAAACGGGGGGTTGGTAGCTATTGCGGCGTCGTTTTGATCCTCATCGCAGTGTTTCTTCGAGAACCGTAAGTCATCTTTTAAGGTCAACGATGGTTGTTGACCTCTCGGTTAGAATGTATGATCGCAAGTACTATCCAGCTCCTACTCCTAACACACAAGGCCTTCGCTACCGTATCGAAACACTTGTCGGAATTACCGGAGTCAAAATGTACAAACACCGAGTACCATTTCGTACCGCCCTCTGGCGCCCAATTGAGACTCTTCTCAATCCCAGGATTCTGTTAGCCAGCCTCTTCATGGGTGCGCAACATTCAGTTCATATGCTTGTTTACATTTTAACTCACTATGATCACTCGTTCCTCAAAGGCGTGACCTTCGGTTGGACAATTGGGATAAATGTTACACTGGTCATTTTCTTGCAGACGCCGCCGCCTTTGGGATACGGAATGAATGCGGATCGAAGTTCAGCAATGTATTTGACGCCAATCGTCGCCGCGTTGCTGGGCGAGCTTGTTGGTCATTGGCTTAATGACTGGTTTGCGAAGCGGTACATTAAACGTGTGAGTGTTATCCTCATCTGTAGCTCTAGTAACCAGCTGATCGGTCGTGCTATAGCATCATGGGGTGTTCCGGCCAGAAGGTACGAAATATCATCGACCGTGTTGAAAAAATGTACTTATGAGTATATAGCGCGTCTGGCTATGCCTTATCTTGGAAGCTTCTGGGCTACGTTCGGCCTCATTACCCTTGGAGCAACTCTCCAACACCGATTATCCATTGCTGGAGTCATATTTGGGTGGGGAATGGTACGCATATACCCGCTCAAAACCTGTTGTTCTGCTCTAACTTCTATGGGCGATAGCTTATATTTGGCGTCATGCAAATCGTACATACACTTGCTTCTATATCTTTGTATCAGTCACTGATTACTGCGCCACAGGTGACATCCTTATATGCTTATTGCTCTGATCTGCTTCCCGACCGTCAAGGCGAGCTCTCTGCAATCTTGAACTGGGCTCGCGTCCTTGGTGGATTTTCGGTGGCATATTATCAAGTCCCATGGGCTGAGCATGCTGGGGCACTGCAGGTGTTTGGCGTCGAAGCCGCGATTGTAGTTGGCATTACAGCAATAATCATACCAACTTTGCAGTTTGGAGCTCCTTGGTGTGAGGTACGTACGACCTCCTATCTGCCGTTTGTTATCTACTTGCTAATTAGTGGAATACACAGAAACAAAAGCATACGAAGTAAAGTACCGGGCTCGTATGATGTCTCGTATTTGTATAATAGTGTTGAAGAAAAATATCCGATTTGGCTTTGTCTCGTAGACAAGTGTACTAGCAAAATAATACAACCCAAATAGTAGCGTTCACTTCGCGTCCACCGACAACGAGCGTAACCACTCCCACAACTCTGGCAGCGACATGAGCAAAGATCCACACCCAGGGGAACATCTCGTCTCCGCTGTTTTTCTGAACGCGGTAAACTTTGACGAAATCTCATCATGCAAAGCCGGGAGCAACACACTGATCGTGCTATCATCGCGCAGGTACAGCCGAACGTGTTCTGCCCAGTCCGCTAGGTGTTTCTCGCACGTCGAACGGAACTCGTCTTGTACACCCGAGATAGCCTCTGGTTGGGCAAAGTCTTGTGTGGACAAGAGCGTGTTGGGTTGAGATTTGGTGAAATTGTCGCATTTTGAGACGAAGGTGGTGAGAGGGGCTGTTGCGCCGTCTGCGCATTTCGTAATAAGAAGTTCGCAGGAGCGCTTCAGGTCTTCGTCGATGCTCTGGGAGTCGCGTGTATTTGAGTGAGGTAAAGGAGGTTATACATTGTTTCACTTACTGTTCGAGCAACCGAAAGCGTCTCCCCATGCCGGTTGTTTCCAAGCATACCTCCGAGCAATCCACTGGGATTAAACAAAGAGCTCGTTCCTCGTAACAAAGTATTCAATACATCTAGTGATACGAACTAAGTAAATCTGCTACAACTGATAAAATCAACACATACCCGACGGAGGCTGCGACGCAACCTCATGGTCCGTGGTTGCGTTTTCAACGGCGGTAGTGACCTCCTTCAACGCCAAAAGGTGGCGGATCACGAACAAATGCGCATCGACCTCACTCGTCTCGGGTCGCGCCACGATTAGATCAGCAGCGGACAAGATTGATAGACGACACAAAGAAATTGCCTCTTGCGAGATATCTTGGAATATAGCGGGCTAAAAACGCGTAGTATTCAATGCGTATCATTTCAATAATTAAGGCCTAGGTGCTCACTTTGACATAATCGTGCAGCTTTTTCAGAACGTTGCATGTAGTGACCAGAGGAGGATACCAGGATGACACTGGTTCTAAATTTGGCATTTTCAAAGATCCATCGTCCTCTTCGTCCCGCTTATCCGTTTGTGGCTGGACAGCTCCAGTATTATCTGTCAAAAGGTCAAAATTGAACAGGATGGCAACGTAGACAGATAATAATGCCTCACCTTTCAGCTTGGCAGGATAATCCAAATCCTTCGGCTGAGCCGCATAATTTCGAATCTCAGCCTGAACAATAGCCTGCGCTTTGAAAAATAACCGAGTCTGTGCGTCTTGAAGCACCATCTGTAACAAATGGCTGATATGCAGCTTGGCAAGCCCGGGCGTTCGGGGTGGCAGCTGCATGTCGCGTTCTGTCGGAGAGGATGTCAAGAGCAAAGGGTCCTCGTCGGCCTCTGGCTCCAAAGCGCCACTGTCACCAAACGATTGCATTGGAAGGTCCAGAACCATCAACGCTTGAAGAACTGTGCATACTTCGCAGAGCACGTCGAGGCGTTGCTCGTGGAGTATTCGGGGGCGAAGGTCGTCGTACAGATGATCGCAAATGCCTTCGAGGTACCGACTGGAAATCCAGCGGAATGAGTATGTGGAGTAGGAAAAAGCGCATATTGACATACTAAAGTTTGTCTTCCCCTGAGTTGAAAAACCTACGGAATAAATTGAATTCCTCGGTACATACTTGCTTCAGGTAACTACAACCGACACGAGTCTACACTCTATTGGTAAGTTTTCATTTTGACGCAGAAGCTCCTATACGTACCAGCTCTATCAACTCGCTCTGTCCTGGTTGCAGTCCTCTGATCTCTTCCATAACACGTGGAACCAGCAACCCTCGTCTCACTGAGAAATAAGCCGCGTGGCATTCACTCAGGAGGGACTCCAGCTGATCGCTGTGGGCCAATACTCTGTTTTCTAGCTCCATAATCAAGGGACTGAGCGAGGGAACCAACGATCGGAATTTGGTGTAGAGCAAGTGGTGCGCGGCAACGGATGAGATATCCTGAAGTCCACTCGTAAGTTAAAAATCCAAGTAAAAAAGACTGTAAACTCACAGACTCGACCATACGTTTCTGGACATCTGTATGAATGGCTCGCAGTGTTCCGACAAGATACATTTTGATCAAAGTCATTGCTCGAATCAAGCACTGCTGGAATCGCAGCAGGTAAACCTCCGCCTCTTTGAATTGACGCTATTTTGCATGTTAGATTATGTGCTTGAAGCCGATAACTTGGAATAAACGTACGTGGCTGCTCATATATTCGAGACAAACATCAACCCGCTCGACCATCAGCAAAAAGTCGGTCTGGAGTACCAATGCTTCGCCAGGATGGTTCAACATGCGTGTAGCGTATTCCAACTCTTGAAAATACTCGAGCCGTGTACCGATAGCGTCGGTAACTTGGATAAGTCTATCCTGATCGGATTAATTAATCTGAAAAGCATTGTGTAGCGTAAACCAATGTACTCACGCGTTCTTGAAGTAACCGTTGTGCAGCACCTTTCAAACTCTCCCCTCTATCTTCCACACTCTGCCAATCCGCATGAAGCTGTGCCAAATCATCGCTCACTCCATTAACACGGTCAAGCAATGCATCACACGAGGACAGTTGTGATTCCACATTCGTAAGATGTGAGCGAAAGTGGGCTTCTTGAGAATATGTGATCGATCGGTCTATGAGCGCGAACCAGTCATGAAACTGCTGTGGGGTGGCGAGAGGCACATGAGGATGAAGTGGGTGAGAAGCGCCGTCTTTTGTGATCGTGAGCATGGGTACGGGGGTAGCTGATCTTGAGCCAGGAGCAGACGAAAGCAGGCCACCATGTCTGCCGATTATAGGGGTTGAAGGTCGGGATGGCGAGTCCTCCTCGCGAAACTGGAGACGTGTTAGTTCGTGCCAGGAGAGTACAAGTCACACGAACTCACTTTTGGCGGAGGTTTCTTCTCTTCGCACTTTATTTTCAGACTCAACACACTGCGTATTTCAACGTCGTCTAGGGGTGCTTTGCTCTCCCATTCTTCAACACTCAATTGAGGCTTTGCATGCGGTGAGGGTGCCAAGGATGGCGCAGTAACTCCCGCTCGCCTAATACCCGGGCGGATCGCGGCCATAATACAACGGCAAGACCGCAGGAACCAAGAATGAGGATATTGTGGTTAAGCACCGAGACAGGCCGTCGGCGCTTGTTGTGCCGCACGGAGCACGCCGAACATGCAATGATGATGTGATCCGAGACAATTTTGTGACAAACCTCTGGTTAGAGAATTGTGGTTCTCGGGGTACTTTTACATGTAGGAAATATAGCAAGAACAATAGGCGGAAACAAACGATCGTGTGATAACATGGTAAAAAGTCCTCCGAATGATGAAAAAACTACATGGCGAACATCGAGAGCGCAGAGAAAAAATAGCGAGACAAAATTCAATCATAGAAATCCTGCTCACTGACGCCCATAACTTCGTGTACAGGCGGGAACTCTCGGACCACTGATTTTCCCTTGAGCGCAAACGGCGCGTCTAGCGGGTTTTGTATAGGCTGGGTGGGCGTCGTTACTTGTGTTTCGTACGACTGGACGCGTAAAGCCGATTGTTTACTTTCAGACTTGCAACAAAATAACAAAATGACTCACCGATAGTCCTTCCCCAAGCGTAGAGGCAATATTATCCTTTGAGCCCCTCGCGCTTCCGTTCCGGAGATCCAGCCTCGGACGTCCTCGATTGACAGACCCGCTCCTGCCTCTCATCACATCCGGCCGCAAGAACCGCACGCCGGCGATGCCAACCGTGAATATATCACCATTTTCCATCCCCTCCTCAACCACTTCGCCATTAACAGGAGACATCGATAAGGACTCGGTGTCGAAATGACGAGAACTCGAGCGAGATTGTGAACGGGATTCGGAATGCGAGTAGGAAGAATCGTGGCCCGGCACGATAATAAATGGGTGCTCTGCTTCTACGTTGACCATCCGGCTATGTTTTGGATAAGATAATTGTTAGCTTCTGGCGTGTGGTGACTCACTTGGCGGCGTCATGGTGCGCGGCGAACAACTGGTCCCTCAGTTCATCGGAATCCTCCTCAACGATAGCCCTACAAAAGCCAAGCCAAGTAATTATAAAAGTCTATCGTCTATTTATAGTACTCACGGCTGCTCGACAATAATAATCTCTGGTGGAACGAGCGGCGTGCGCTCGTCTGGCTGCTGAACAGTGGCGAAATGTGTAAACCGGCCGCAACTCACACGCAAGTCAAGCGCTACCACTCACCGACCCATGTTTCCTTCGGCCAAGACAACATCCAAACATTTTCTGAAAGAGAGACGACATTTATCAGGTATATAGCGTAGAAGAAAGATAAAGACTCTATGAACGTTGTGGAAACCTTGACAGAGGCGGCCCAATCTGGACACTTGAGCCTGACGACCCTGAATATCGGTGATCAAATTCCCGCTGGACAAACTTTCACACTCTTTGCATAACACGACTAAATACATTAATTATACGGACTTAAGCAGCGACACCCCATCCACGTCTCCTCAGGCCGAGTTCAGTGTCCTTGACTGTCTCTTCGACGCCCTTGAAGTCAATACCGAGAACCTTTCGTGCCTTGGAAGCGTTGAATGTAGTATGTGTCAAGCCTTTGCCCGCTCCAGGGGTACCGCGAGGGTGCGGAGGGGGCAAAATATCGACTACCACAGCAGTAAGGTTAGTAGTCGCATAATCACTTAATCGATTAATACTTACGAGCGTCCTGCCAGCAAAGTGCACCACCAGCAACAATGAATCGTTGTCCACCAGCCTCGGGAATTTCAAGTGCACGGACATGAGCAAGCGCAACGTCCCGAACGTCAACAAAGTTCATGTTCGGCTGAAGCAGCGTCTCCTTGGGCGTCTCTCCCTCCTTGGCATGGATGGTCTTATACAACATCGCAACCGATGTATTCAGATTCGCTGGATCGTCTACTTGCTGCAAGATCGGGCCAAATACCTATCATTACATTGTAAGTATCTCACTCCTGATAGCAACAACTTCCATATGAGACTCACCATGGGCGGGTTGATTGTCGCCAAATCCCACGAAGGTTTTTCAGTCTCAACCTCTGCCCACGCAGCCTTTTCAGCCAACGTCTTGCTCGCGCGGTACTTGTCTCCTCCCGCAGCGTCCTTGCCTTTCTCCTCGACCTCTTTCAACGAATGCTCGTTCCAGTCCGCCTAGATTACCATTAATATAATCATACATTGCCCGGAAAATACTAAGACACACCTCGGTGTAGATGGTTCCAGTTGGCTTGGACCCGTCCATAACCGCCGCAACACTCGACGTGACGACCACACGTTGAACACCCGGTGCATTCTTCTTGATACTCTTAAGGACACCAATTGTGCCTTTAACAGCTGGCTCAATCAAAGCTAGAAACACGAAGTCAGTAAGTATTCCATAAAAGCATCTATCGGATGATAAGGAACGCACTTTGTGGATCTTCAGCCTGGAAATGGAACGGCGACGCAGTATGCGCTACACCATCGACGCCTTTTACAGCTTCGTCAAACGCCCCATCCTATACCAGTTGTTAGTCTACGATTTGAAAGTTGGGGATCGTATCGTTTACCTCGGCAATATCTTTCACGATAACATACGAGAACTTGTCGGATTTCAACAAGTCAACGAGGTAATCGCCTTTGCTTGGCGAACGCACAGTTCCGCTTCAAGCAGATGAATAAGATACTCGAACGATAAGCAAGAATAATCCGAGATACTTACCGTACAGTGTACCCAGCCTCAAGAAGAGTCTTGCATACCCATACAGCGATAAACCCGCTTGCACCTATCAAGAAGCAATCAGCCTCTGTACTCCCAGATTAAACATGTTAGGACATACCAGTGACGAGAACAGTAGCAGGAGCTTTAATAGCAGGCATTTTAATTCTAATTGGTAGTAGTAGAGTGGAAGTTAAGCCAAGCTGCTATCGATCGCGTCATTTATATGCGCCGACCGTCTGAGATGACCAAGCTGATCGAATGATGTCAGGTGGAGGCTGGAATTACGGTGGAGGTGTTTTGGTGGAGGTGATGAACAACCGGGCCGTCTCGAGCGCTATTTTGGGCAAAATGCACATTTGCATTGCTGGGACAAATATGATTCACATTGAACATCCCAAGATCCGTACGATATCGCGCATTGGCTTTAGCATAGTAAGACGCTCATTAAATGTTGTATTAACAGAAAGCATTGTAAATAAATAAAAGACGCAAAGCGCATATACCCACATTCAACCTTACACCCCATTAACTTCCTTCTTTCCAAACCTATGCAAGACCCACTCTCCAGGTTTCTCTTGGACCAAACTAACAGGCCCCTTGACAAACTTCTCGTCCACACTCATCCCAGCGCGCCTTAACAGCTCCATCTCGGGTTCGTCCAGCAACGGATCGTCAGCGTATTCCCATGCAAGTTCGCCACCGTATTTTTTCGGCAACGAGGATGCCGGGACACTATCCAGGAGGCCATTACTCTTCGTAAGTGGGTTGGGCAGAATATGTACTTTAGCACGAGTTTGTTCATCGAACCAACCCTACACAGAGTTCAGCTCTTGTTAAAATAGACTCACGCGACCACATGTACGTACCTTGACCCATCCCCAGACAGTGCTCCACCATCCAGGTGCGCCAACTACAAATATCATCCCCAACGTCTCTGGATAATTGGCCGTCGCAAGCGTCGACGCTTCCTGTAAATGACTACGAAACTTGATGAGCTGTCGTAAAGTGGTATCTTGCATGTCAATGATCGTGGTTGCTTGAGCGATATGCGATGGAATGGCCGAGTCTGATGCAGATCCGGGTGGGGGGAGTGCAGTGGAAATTGAGAATGCAAAATTGAGCATGTATTCGTATAATGCGATTCTATTGGGAGGTTAGGTATGTGTTTAGAATAAGATGAATGTAGGGGACGTACATTCGTTGATAGCGTCTCTCTGGAGGTGTAGCACTGAGTTGCTTCATAACGTCTGGGGTCAAAGCTGATAATTGATACACATATAACGGTAGTCCGCGCTGAAGCCAGGTTCTTTAGTACACATACGCAAGCAAAAGGATAAAAGACACACTTTATCTCTACGACCAGTCCATCTAGGATAAACCTTCTTCATGTCCTCAAACTCTGTCACATCGAATCCAGTCTTGTATAGGTTATCTACGTCGTTCTGAGCTCTCCATTTCTCTACGGTCCGGAAATGTTGCGCGGCGTTGGTGGGCGAATATCGCCGGGCACGTAAGAAGCGTCTAGAATAAATTTGGGTGAGAACAAGAGGGGAAAACGTGGGGAAGCAAGAACGCACATCAAGGTAGCATCAGAATGCGAAGGATCAGACCCGTCCTTGGCCGGAGTGTATTCCCCAGATGTCGCTAGCGTTTGCTTGAACTCCTCTAGAGCCTGTGTCTGCTTCTGGTCGAGACCCGAACTGGACATGGCAGAAATAACCCGTGGGAACAAGAGGCACAATGCACACGAGTGTCTGGCGAACTGCACAAACGAGCACGAGGGCAAGAGAAAGTGGGTGTTAGCTGCTACCGTATGGCATCACGAGTGGCCAAATATGCATACCGGTCAGCTCTACGCCCGTGGCCGCAATAAACCCTCCGCCGGCCTAAACGCCGATAGACTAGCTGCTGACCACTAAGAGAAAGAGCGTTTGTAAGTCGGCAAGGCCTAGCCGCGACGATGGTGGGAAATGACCGATAGGATGAGGAACGCGGTCGTGGAGGTGAGTAATCTGCGCGCGAGCGTTGGTCATCTTGTATCACGTCATTGGTTATTCCCCAATGATCATGTGACTTTTATAAGGGCGCCTTTATATGCAGCCGACCTACCCCTGCTACTCCGGCCGATTCGACACTGCCTTTCCCCCCATTCCTCTTCACACTTGTCCGCCACATCCGCCCACCCCCACCATGAGCGGTGAACACTTTGTGCTCTATACTGCCAAGGTAAGCATATCGGAACCCCATCCGAGCGCTTTATCTAACACATACATCCACAGATCTGCCCGTTCTCCCAGCGGACACGGATGGCACTCGAAGAAGCCGGAGCAACGTATACCAACTATGAAATAGATCTGACCCATAAACCCGAGTGGTACACCACCAAGGTCAACCCAGCTTGCAAAGGTGAGCGAACGGGCCGGCGAGCTCATGCCCGAGCGGCTATCTGTTTGATGGACAAATGACTAACGAGTGAGACTCTTCAGTTCCAGCCATCGCGTATGGCGGACCACCAACCGACCCGGACAAGCCGTCCGACGAGTCAGTCAAGCTCGCCGAATCGGCAGTCTTGGTCGAGTTCATCTCGGATCTGTACCCAGAGGCGAAACTCATGCCCGAATCCCCTGTCGACCGAGCACAGGCGCGATTCTTTGTCGATTTTGTCGGGTGCAGGCTCATTCCTGCGTTTTTCGCATTTGTGTTCAAGGGAGATGTCGGGGCGGCTTTGACGAGCGCACTCGAGATTATCCAACAGCGCTTGCCTCGGAATAGCACATTCTTTGGAGGAGACAAGCTTAATGTTGCCGATATCGCCGTTGCGCCGTTCCTAGCCCGAATCCAGCTCCAGCTCAAGCACGATCTCGGGGTCTTCCCAGAGGGAGAAGGATTGAAGCTTTATGATGTGCTGTTCAAGGACGAACGCTTCCATATTCTCAAGGAGTATATGAATGCTCTGATGGCTCGTGACAGCTTCAAAAAGACGTTTGATGAGGTACGTGCACGCGCTGTTAAACATTGTACAGTCAATCTGATGGCGAGTCTGTATTTAGGCATACTTGCTGGCCAAGCTCAAGGAGCGTCTTGGACACCTCCGCCGCGCGAAATCTGTTTCTCCACCGCCATCTCAAACCAGCGGGTCTCCCACTGGCTCTATCCCTACTATCAAAGCTGCTAGTTAATCAACTGAATTATTTTATCCAAATTTCGTCTTGTTTGCTATACCCATTTCCCGAGGTTATCTTTGGTCTAAATACGGAATGTATAACAGCTTGTTTTCACCATCTTTCATTTAGAGTCAGGGTTGATGCGCCACGTGATGGCGGTTGGACCTCACCAGTGGAAGATGCGCCGCCTTGTTACTCAATCACAGTTGAGGTGCGCTCTCGCTGTCACACGGACCTAAACGTATGAAGGACCGGTGGTGGTGATGTGCTAGTTGCCATGTCCGCCATCCCTAGACACGACGCCCACCATCCGCCTTGAACCCAACTTTTTATCCGCTGGTGTCTGAACACTAGCTCTCACACGGACCATTATCCAATATAGGATGACGTCTGTATCCACAATGACAACTACCATAGTGGAGTCCGAAGCCCAGGGTGGTAAAGACAACAACGCCAGCATCACGTTCGGCGGCCGAGATCGCCCGCACGGCACAGCTATCACGAGACAACGGACTCATGGCCAATGCCGCAGCACCCGTCTTGCCAATCCCGCGACCAAGATCCCACTCGAGCGTATCGAACAATATTCGCGCTTTAAATCGACTCCGGTCATCCACCAAGTTGCGAATCGTCGCGAGTCGGACCTAGAGCTCCGTGTGCTGCCTACGTCTATCCTCGCGAATCCACCTACCGATTCAAGTTCGACTGTCCAATTCGGACGGCCTAAACATCCACACGCAACTCGATCCGAGCCACAGATTACAGCTGAACGGAGGATGGCTGGTGCTATTACTATGGATTCTCTGTCAACGGCTGCACCGTCTCCGAGCGGACAGAGTGGGAGCAATCGGCGTCTGTCGTTTACTTTGACGCGGACAGGCACTCGGCATTCTGATCGGACAGGCCGCCGGCTCAGTACGACGTCCAGCCACGCCACGACCCATTCTTGGTATGGGGCGTCTGGGATGCTTACGAATTTGCCGACTCCTGGGTTGCTTTCCAGTTTAGCTGGGGCGGCGCACTATACTGGGAATCCCAAGGTGGGTGGGATAGAGATTTGGGGAAAGACGGAAGCTGATTTTGGGTGGTAGTTTTCGAGGCAGGCTGCGCTGAGGGCGAGTTATGGAACGAGGGATGTTATATTGGAGGAGAAGCGGCAGCAGACTTTGGACGATGTCATGGAGGTGGGTACTGGGATATATAAATTGGGCATAGGCTGACAAACGTATAGCTCTTTTGTTCACACCCATCGTTGGAGATATTTGAGCGTTCATGGCATCGTGATGCTGTCTTTGAGGTAGGTCTGCCTCTAATCCAATGCTCTCAGAATATTAACTAAATGCCTCCTAGGATCCCTTGACAAAATGCAGAGGGTACAGGGAATACGCTGCTCAGTGGTATGCCTTGGTGAGTTGTACTTTCAACTCGTTGCTCCACCTATACTGACCTTCTATAGCCCAAGATAATCCCACAATCAGCAACCCTCCACCACCGTGTTCTATCCTCAACACACTACCCACACCGAATCGTCTTTGACCAAACCCAAGAATACAACCTTCGGTTCCTCAAGCGCAAAAAGGTTCGTCCGTCTCATCCGCTCTGATCTCACCTGCGATCGCTAATTCTAGAATCAGATCGTCCAGTCTCTTGTGACTCTCGAACTCGACGAAGATGGGAAAATCATAAGAATGGAAGACCGCTGGAACGGTGAAGAGATGCCTCGTCGGTGGGGTGCCTTGGTCAGTATTATTTCTCCGTGCAACTGCGAGGATCTTTTTACTTAATACGTCTATAGTTCCTCCGCCGACTCAACGGCAAAACCATGCCTCTATTCGTACGTGTCCCGCGACCCGCCCCGGATCGGACACCAACACCCGTATAAACTCACACCTCATCATATCATATCCCAAAAACCCCTCACGAGTTGACCACTGCCTCAGTTATGATTCCCGGCCTTGAATGATAATGACCTTTTACCTATCTATAATTGTAATTCGTATCTACTTATGTTTTGACAAATATTAATGCTGTAATGAAGTGGAACGACACAGCCAGGTCAGGAGGATCCGGAAATCAAATGTGTGCCAGGTGCTGGCGCTTATCGCCTCACTGTTGCTCCCCGCGCTCTCACCGCCTGTACCCCTCGCTGCTCTCTCTTGCTCCATAACCCACCGATAACATGTCGTCCGACTATGACCTAACCAACGAACTGCTTGCGCTCGCCGAAGACTCTGAAGACCAACCTCGCCGACGAAAACGCTCGTCTTCGGGACAGCAAAAGTCGGCTGCCAAGCGTAGAAAGCAGGAGTGCGTGTTCATATGTTTCAATAGTGTTGTTGGCTGAGCGTTAATACAGGCATGAGGATGACTATGAGGACGATCTAGAGAGTGAAGAAGATGAAGCAAACCCCTATCCTCTAGAGGGAAAATACGCCGACGAGCTGGACAGGCAAAGGTCCGCGCCTTCCTCTATCTATCCATTCCGCCTGGACTTATGCCCAACAACTGAAATAGGCTACTAGATATGCCAGAAACCGAGCGAGAAGACATTCTCGCCCAGCGCCTAGAGGAGATGCAGCGGTTCCAGGATAAAGTCAACCTAGACAAGATGCTCAAGGCTCAAAAAGGCTCGCCGGACGGACAGACGGATTCAGTGGCCAAGGCCGCTAAACGTGAATACGGTCTTGCTGTTTCTTGTTTGATCCGAGGGCTGACAGCTGGGATTGAATAGGCAAGCATACCAGTATCGGCGCAACCAAGGAGAAAACCAAAGGGCTGGAACAGCTCAAGGAAAAGCGAAGAGCAAAACAGGACAACGTCTCTCGCAAGGTAGGACACACCACTTTTTTACATGCAAACATACGGATTTAATCTATCCAAACAGGCTCGAACATCATTCGAAGAGAGCCCTGCCAAACGACGTTCGTCTACGCCCTCGACTGAATCATCCGACGAAGAAGGCCAATTCCGGCCTGGAGACGATTCACTTGATCACTCTGTCTCGACGCATGTCCCGAAAAAGGAGGAAAAAGAGGAGCCGCCGACTATTGGCGATTTTCATGCTGCACGCCTGACCAGGGAGCAGCTTGCCAAGTTTTGTCATGTTACTTGGTTCCAAGAACTTGTGCAAGGTGAGTCGTGATCGGCTGCAGATGGGATTGATGGGTTCTGACCTGTGGGGTGGTTCTAGGGGCATACGTCCGTTATCTTATTGGTGACGAGGGGGGTGTACCCGTTTATCGACTGTGCGAAGTTGTCGGTGAGTGAACCAGTGAGCTTCTCGAGATTTGCCTTTAACCTTCTCGCTAGACCTTGGACCCGATTTTGTCAAACCGTACAGTCTGGACAATCAAGTGACGAACCAGGTGCTCGAGCTCCGACATGGCAAAGATACGAAGCACTTTCCGATGGACAAGGTGTCCAACGGACCCTTTACGGAAGTAAGATTAACTCTTCTGGTGTACTCCACTCGGCTTACCCAGTTTTCAGCGCGAGGTGGATCGGTTCTTACGAGTGTGTCATGCAGAGAACGTCAAGCCGCCGACCAAGTCTCGATTAGAGCAGAAGAGTCGAGGTTTGCAAAAGTTGACGTCTCAGGCTTTTACCGATGTGAGTATCCAATTCGATCGTTGCATGTACTCGCTGGACGCTTTTCGTGGCAGAGCGACATCAACAAGATGATGGAACGCAAAGCGGCACTTCAGCAACGTCCGTCGCATGCACAAGTGCTTCAAGAAAAGTCTCGACTTAACCAGGCTCGAAACCTTGCGCGTAGTCGACGAGATGCAGTAGAGGTCGCCGAGCTGGATATTAAAATTGCAGAGCTGGAGGCGCAGAGCGATGCACGAGCGCCGGAGGAGGATCAGTGGGCCAAGGTAAATGAGCGAAACAGGCGGCTAAACTTGGAGCAGACCAAGAAGGCCGAGGCGATATCGTTGGCGAAACGAAAGGCTCTGATGGCGTCAAGGTGCGTGGCCATCTTGTCAGAGCACGAGGACAGTGCTTTAATTGTCCCGGCTGTTGGTTTTGTAATATAGAGGCAATACACCCAAGCCTGGTACTCCTAAACCAGAAGGTGCCCCAAAACAAGAGACAGCTGCGAACAATCTCGCACCTCCTCCCGATGTTGTTCCAGTTGGACCTGCTCAGACGACCTTTGACGCAATGGTTCAGGCGGTATCTCTTGACATTGACTTTTAATTTCTCTCTCTCCGGTTCACACGTTTGGCTCCTATCTTGGTCACTGTCTCATCCTGGAAATACTGGGCTAACGGTATACCTCCTATTCAAGCCTCGCCCTCCCTACTCAAACGATCATATGTTCCAATCGCGTTGGTGTTCTGGTCTGCTTTACTGTGTGGTAACCCGAAATATATCCATACTTCTCACCCGATTGCATGTGCTTGGTGTTCTTGGCTACCGAGTGTTCGCATATAAGGCGCTTAGCAATGTTCCATTGCTCAAGCTGTCGTGTACGGGCCATCGTCGGTCGATCAAGGGGCCCGCATGACTTACAACTTTTCCCGCTGTTGCTGAGCACGAGATAGAGAACCAACCGGGTTGAGTGCCGTCCAAATACCAAGAAGTGGGCGAACTGGTTTCTTCGGTGCATCCTCGCAAAGTCTGTTGTCGCCATCGAGTTATTCAGTATAAAAGAGAGACGAGTCTTTTTGGCGTACCTCACAGTCATTGAGCCATGCGCGGTGCTACATTTGCTCTTTCTCTCCTCGCTGCTATTGGCGGCGCCCAGGCTCACGGATACCTCGCTACATTCCTGAGCGGAGGTACCAGCTATCATGCATGGGCTCCTTTCTCCGATCCGTGAGTTTCTATCAACTGGATGTTCTTTCAGCTCACCAATTCTGTTTTCGGTAAATTAGATACGCTACACCCGTACCCGCATCAGGTATGCCGGTGTTTTTTTTGTAGTTTGGTCTTAATCCTGAGTGTATGCGTCAGTTGACCGCAAAATCTTGGACAACGGCCCCGTTACCGATGTGACTCACCCCGTAAGTATCCTCTATGGTAGCCAAATGATGGTAGTTAACCTCCAGTCATCCCCAGAACATTACTTGCAACAAGGTATGTCCAAATGTTTGATTCACTTAGGCTGTGCCTAACTCTGGTTTAGGGAGGCAATGTTCCTAGTAGTGCCACTCTCTGGGGAAGCGTCACACCCGGAAGTACCGTCACTTTCCAATGGGACCAATGGGGCAGCTCGCACTCGGGGCCAGTGATGACATGTAGGTTTCCCTTGGTCAAGTGGTTGGAACCCACACTAATTGGGCGCTTTGTTAGATATTGCCAAGTGCCCGAGTGGATGTGCAAGCTTCAAGGGTGATACGGGTATGTGTTGAAGATATTACCACAGGATCATCTCGGGCTTATGACCTATATAGGCAACGTCTGGGTCAAGATTGATCAGTGGGGATGGAACAAGACGGCGGTGAGTAACGGGTCGGATATTTCTGGATAACCGCGTTTATAGGTGCTAACCCGTTGCGCATGTCTTATAGACACCTCCCTGGGGTTCGGTGAGCGCCTGTCCGTGCTATTTACAGTCGACAATGTGTTGATCACCATTCGTCCGTTAGGATCGTCTTGCCGCACAAGGCGCCAAGTGGGACGTCAAGATTCCGGCGTCGCTTGCGCCTGGTGAATATCTCCTCCGTCATGAGATCTTGGCACTGCATGTTGCTAGCACAGTTGGCGGTGCGCAGTTCGTGAGTCTTCCTATCTAGCCCTATGTCCGCGATATCCGGTAGCTAACGTCTTTTTCTCTGATCATCTAGTATCCGAGCTGCACCCAGATCAAGATTACAGGCTCGGGCACAAAGGCTCTTCCAACGGGCGTCGCCTTGCCAGTAAGTTATATTTCTTTGCGTGGATCAGGGCAGAGCTTAAACGGTCACTCTAGGGCGCCTATGTAGCAACTGATCCGTAAGTCTTATTTCAAGTCCATTATTATACTTACTCACCAATCTACCGACTATATAGTGGTATCCTGACACAACTATGGTGGTTCTCGTCCACAAACGCCACGGCATCATACACGCCCCCCGGTGGACCAGTCTGGACCGGTTAAGATATTAGACTTCCCGGGATCATGAAGAGGCTGATTAATGGGGGAGGTTCGAGATCGTTGCAGATCTGGGCTGTGTAAAGCAAATAACCAAATCAATTGTTTGTGCTTGTGAGTTGAGAACATCCATGATCGGCCTGCAATTGCCTCGACGCTTTTTGCGGCGAGCGGAACCGATTCGCCCGCTTTAACGTTTTTGCATCAGCCTGTCCAGTCTGGATGTGGCCAAGTATTTTTCCGAGATGCGGCATACTAAACTCTAACGGGTGGGGGGACATCTGCTCAGCCCAGCCATTCTTCTATTGTACACCTAGCAAGAGTGAAAAATCGAAGCACCAAGCCCGTCGGACGCTGTCTACCCCATAACCGGTATTTCACAGAGCCCAGAGGATGTTTTGGTGTTGAATTTGAAAAATAAGGAAACACCTTTTCAGGCGCTCATTTCCAGTTTTGTCAAGATGCCCGAGGATGTAGACAGAGACAATTAGCGAAGCAAAAATGTTCAAGGCGAACGGGGTGGATTTCAGCAAAAGCGAACGGGAGGAGAAGAGCAAAGTCAGGGATGGACAGGGATAGGCGCTGATCCGATCGGTTCCTGGTTGTAAAACTCGCGTGGCAGCAGCTGATATTTGACGGGTAAGATGATGCTTGACTTCATCTGGAAAAATAGTTCATTCCATGGGCATGCGCTGCCAAACTGATAAGAAAGCTTTTCTCTGAAGACATAAAGCCGGCCGGCGGCCTGCACTGAAAACAGCTCACCAACCCCCCTGCTATTGCGCCCCCCTACGCCCGCCTTTTCTGGGATCTTCGCCTGCCGAGTGCCACTCACCTGACCCATTCAAACGACCCGTCGAAGGCGCTGTCATGGCCAAACACGACACTCCATCGGAGGCGGACGGCACTAGCCTAAGCACAAGCGACCGCGGACAGCCTGTAGTTACCTACGTCCGAGTTGGACGTGGTATGGTTAAAGTGACCAAATACGAAAAACAAGACAAGGCCATCCGCGACGAAAAGAAGCGCGAACGTCAATTCAACGAGACCGGCTCGATTCATTCCTTCGACTCATCACAACCTGTTTCCAACACTGCTCCGTCGATCAAAAGTCGCACTTCAAGTGGGAACACACGCTCAATGCCTGGCTGGATCCCCAAGTTCAAAAAGTCCAAAAAGGCCAAGAAGGCTCTGGCTGCGATCGCCGCGCTTCCGCCGGCTCCTGATCTGCCACGGGATCCGTTTGCGGCAACACCAAGCTCGTCTCAGCACCTTGCTAGCTCTTCGTCACACCATGAGGAGCATGGGTTGGCTGCACTAGACATGGTAAGGACTCCTATCGACGCGCTTTACCACTGTGCTTACTTTTTTCTTCAGTCAAGGTCCGCTTCTCCAATCCCCAAAGAGAATTATCTATCTCCTCCTCCATTCATGCCTACACCGCCATCCTCTCCTACTCCCAAACAACTTCGTCCCCTTCGCGCTACCCATTCGCATGGCGACCTTTCCTCGGATCCACAAACCGCCACGCCCGACATGTGGGCTTCGATTGCTCATCTGGAGTCCGAGCTCGTCGCACGTTATGGACGCGGAGCTGTTCCTCAGTTCGACGCGCTTCGTGAACGAGTCCAGCAGATGTCCAGAGCGCCCCAGCAATCCGAGCAGCAGTACACACACCAAGCTTCATACGATTGGCCCGAGCGTTCCGAGCTGCCTTATGTTTCGGAAGAACCACGCGCTAGCAGACCATCGTATTCGAATCAACGTGCGACAGAACCGGACTGGTATCCTGAGCATGTGTCTGCACCACGCGCTCGAAATCGGACGGAGACCTTGCCCGCGAAGACAGGGAGAAGCGTAGCGCATCCCACAAGAAAGTTTGTAGATGATTTGGACCTCTATGTTCACGACAGCACGCGAGGAGGGGGAAACACACAACCATCCAGGGCGAAAGAGCCGAGCCCAGAACTTCCGGAAGATGATGGAAGTGATGATGGTGCATTGGCGTATCTTCAAGCCTTGGGACTGGAACCTGCTGAAAGTGCTCCCAAGGTTAAACCGACACAACAATCCCAACGCGCACCTACGTCCATCCATCCCGGTTCTCAGTCACGGCCGCTACCTCAGCCTATACGTTCCGCGACGTTGCCCACGCCCGTGCCTGCCCAACCACAACCTGTCCGATACCCTACAGATCAAGTGTCGCGCTTAGAGCAAGCACGTCATGATGCGCTGGTTGCTAGTATTGTTAATCCTCCGTCTGTCGCCCTCGAGCAGTATTCCTCTCGTCGGCCAGCTCCGCGCCCTGATTATGTTACCACCGCACGACGTGCACCTTCAAACGACGCATTGGGGCTCGTTGTCGATGGTGCTTCTTCGCGTTCTCCGTCACCTCTCCCAGACACACCACCCGTCAACGATGTCCCTGCAGCTCCTGATTCGCCCGCGCGCAAGTCTTTGCGCCGAGAACTTCCGCCGCGTCCGCCGCCACCCAGCACATTTGCACCTTATGCACCCGCCAACTCAATTGCCCCACTGAACGTAGCGCGCTCGCCTAAACTTATGCCACCCGAGTCGCCGCTTACCCCCGCACAAGGTTCACCCGCGCCTTCCTCGAGAAACTCGCCGCTCCCGCGTCCTCAGGGCTCCCCGATGTCACTAGCGCCTCCTCCGGCCAATTCTCACCGCGGTGGGCCAAGTTCGGGGACGTCGCAGCTAGTACTTCCTCTCGTTCGTGTGCGGATCACGTCTCCTCCGCATCGTGGCGCATTACGCGCTCTCCCTGCGCTTATCATGTTGAGCGTTGGCGCTCGCGCGGCGTTTGCGGCAGCCACATGGGCACAGATGGTCGCATACTGTGCACGTAACGCGGGAGTCACAATTGCGAAGCGCGGTGGCGGCGGCGCGTTACGAGTAGCGGTAGAAGAGCGGATGGCAGAGCTGACGACTCCGGGAGGTGGACGGGGTAATGGGGATGAGGAAGTTGGGTTTGGGTTAGGCTACTATGTCTCTGTCGAGATGACGCTTGAGGGTGAAGCGGTTGAACATTCGACGGAGAGCAGCGTACCTGTCGCAACCATGTCGATTCCGTTACCCACAACCATGGGTGAAGTTGCGACCATGTTTAGAGAACGCAAAGATATCCGAAAGGCCTTGAGCTAGAGACACATTCCTTGGATTTTTATTTATTTGTTCGTTCTTTCGTGTATTTTGGTACTCGTGGTATTCGTGGCATCCTCCATTGCTCTTTTGTACAATCTTGATTTACTTGCTGGTTTAATTTCGGTGAATGGCTCAATGAAGATTTGAGTTCCTACGCATACATTGGTCAGTAGATTTGGCTTGGCAAGAAGGTGGGCCTATGAGTGAGTGTTCCGGACTGTGCTTGGGAGTAGTAAACATTTAGTGCAAAGCCGGACATCGAGACTAGCATGATATGGCAGAGATTAGAGCGTCGATCAATGACATCAGCGTGTCATCTTGTTTGAGTTTGATTGTGTGGCTGACAAAAGCTAAATGCATATTTCTGGCCTTCACAAATAAACGAACGAATTTAATTACATTGCTACAAAACAAACATCCTTAATAAACTATGCAACAACGAACTGTAATAGACGTGTCAGAGAGTTTAAACCCCACTCTTACTATGATACTCACATAGCTCATGTCGTCAACACTACCACGCTGAGCTACAGCTGGCAGGGCGGACTGATGGTTAGCAGCAGTGTTGATACTGGCCATTCGGTAACTTCCAGCAGGCAGACCGGCAGTGACATCAGCGCTCAAAACTCCGTTTACATCTGGCAGGTTCAATCCCTTGAAGAACACAAATTTCCTACGATAAAGGTAAGTATAGTCTAGAAACGAGCAAGCATATACTTACTGGGGGTCGGTAGGTGTGACCTGGTCCTTTGAACTCAAGAGCTCAATTACAACATGCGAGTGACCGATGAGAGTCCCATCGTCTGTCGTCTGGGCTGGTGCGGAATAGTAGTTTGTCGCAGGGTTGACAAAGTTGCCGGTCTTGAGATTCCTAATGGCCATTTTGACCGTAAACGCCTTGTTTGCTGGGATCGTCTGCCCGTTCTTGGGAAACACAAATTTGGAGGTTGGGATCTTGTCGACAGCGAGGATACGTCCCATTGGCACTCCATTGCACGACCCGGTCTTGATTTGCTGTCCGTTTGTAAGCGGGACGTTTTGTGTCAGACAAAAGTTGATGCTAGGCTGAAATTAGCTATTTTCGCTCTCCTTTTGATTCCAGACTCACAAGTTGTTACGCGAGGTAAGAGACGCTACCTGTCCCTCAGTGGGAACGTCCTGCCCGTCATTAGCCAAGTTGGACATTATAACTTTGGGGTCGAGATCCAGCGAAGTCTGTGGGTCCCCGTTACCAGCTGCCGCGGAGCTCGTCGCTGCTGGGGCACTGGAGCTACTCGTCCTAGTGTTGACGCGGGTGACCGTGCCAGAGTTTCGAACGACGGATGTGCTGAATCGGGAGGCCGTTGTGGTTGCACGAGCCGTGGTCGTGATACCCGAGGTAGAGGCCTCGGTGGCAGATGTAGCTTTGGAGGTCGCCGCGGACGAGGAAGACGCCGAGCTGGTCGTAACCGCACTTTGGGTCACTCGCGTGCTAGACGAAGCCGTTTGCAAAGACGTTGTTCCACGAATCTTGGTGGTGAATCGGATACGGGTAGAGCTCGAAGTGTTTGCATCCTTGATACCGGCCTTGCTTGTACTAGCAGCTTGCGAAGCGGAGCGAGTCACCGTCAGAGTGACAGGGTCTGTAGGGCACGGCGACGAAGAGGACAGCGCAGCACTGCTTGTGTTGACGTCTTTGACCCCTGCTTTGCTAGTCGAAGCCGATGAGGTAGTCACGACAGACGTCTACAAAACTGGGTAAAAAAAAATGCCGTTAATTGCTAAAGGCCAACTTACATCGGTTTTGGTCAAGGTGATCAGCATAGTCGACGTCTTGGTACGTGTATGCGTGGCCATTCCGGTGCTTGTCACGGTGCTAGTCGCCATCGTTGTATGCGTGCGTGTTGCGCCCCCTTTAACCTCTACTGTTGTGGTCACAAACGAGGTAACGAACACGGTCGTAGTCTGTTCAACCACTACAGTCGTCACTGGCTTGACTGTAGCCATTGTAGTAATGACTGGTGGAGAAGACTAGACCATTATCAGTATGGTACAACCGGTCAGCTCAAGGGCCGTACCTGCTTGACCGTGGTGGATGACGTTTCAGTTGGCTTGGTAGGCGATGCGCCGAGATTGCCGTTCTGCCCTTTTGATCCAGAGCCGTTCCCGGAGGAACCAGCACCGGCCGTAACCGTAATAAAGTGATCGACGGTTTTAGTGCTGACCTGGGTGACTACCGAGGTGATCACAGATACACCAGCTGTGTTGCATGCTGTCGCAGACAAGAGGTCCGTCAAAGCGCTGGATGTAGTCGCGGGCGATGTCGCGTTGACCAAGGCCGAAACCGTAGGATCCGGGACAGAGGCAGAAGACGACGCGGTAACTGTTGAAGTGAGGTTGACGACCTCGGTCACAGTGGCCAGGCTCGTGGACGTAACAGCAGACTTTCAAGAGTTGCCATGAGTTTCGACTCCTGTGGACCATGTTTCAACTCACCTGAGTTATCGTTGACTTGTTGGGCGACGCCGAGACGGCAATCAGGGCAATCGCAAAGTAAGCAAAAATCGAGGAATGCATGGTTTGCAGACGGTGTTAGAAAAATATTCGAGTTGAAATTTCGACAGAGCGACACCCGGTCGTAAAAAGTGGCAATCCAGCTGCGAGCAAAGAAAAAGAGAATGTGGAAAGGCTGCACTGCAGGCCAGATGAAGGAATGAAGAGGCGGTAAGCCGCAAAGAATGCTATAAAAATCATGTGAGTAGAGATGACTTGTGAGAGCGGCATCGACCTACGCCAAGCAAACAGATGGGGATGAGCGGAAAGAGGCTCAGGTATCGGCTGCATTTATGGACTCGTTCGGCTTGTAACATCAACAACCCCACATGCTTTACCTAGCTACTGCCGGCAAGGCACATGCGCATGAATTTGCTCTCGGCAAGGGGCCGGGGAATATCAAAGGGACGTATTGTCCAGTCAATCGTAATGACCTTGGGACTGATTGATGGTCGTGCCAAGACGTTGGCAGGGTGACGGAAAGGGGTAATGAGCGTTGGTTACATGTGCACGAATGACGGCGCTTGTTCTCGAACTAGTGACCATGGGATAGAAGCTCAGTGGTTGAGCAATCGATTGCAGCTCTCTTACAAATAATTGCGTGAGGATGACGTCATCGATAGGTCACGTGTTCGATCCACGTCTGTCCCTCTTTTTTTGACCGTTTTAACGATGTAGAATGCGTCCCGGACGTCGGGGTGCTTGAGAGCAAGTACATCAGCATTCAGTGGCGTATTGGAGGTCACGTGACACAGCCACCCTCGTATCTCATTTGGCTACCAAGCTATTTGATCGCATACATGACGGCATTCCCACTCTTTGGTTAATATTTCATGGTTTTAGTGATTAACGGGCCTAAAATATCTCTATACGTATCCTGGACTCATATGCACCCAACTCCCTACTTACTCAGTACCCGGAGGCTTTTCTCCTTGTCTTTTGCTTACGGTGTTGTTTCTTTCCTTCGGGCTTGCTTTGATTCTCGAATGATTCTTCCATTCTATTTTCTTGTGCATTCGCGGAGGTCGATGACGTTTTGTTCTACAGTAATCTTTTCGTCAATGAAAAGTGTATTGTTCTAAGTGCACTGGCTAGAACATAGCTATTATCACTTCTTGAGAGTCAAGTTACAATCACCCATACCGCTAGCAGCCTTAACAATACGCTGTTGGTCTATCAAATGCTAGAAGGTCATGCATTCGTTTTTTTGTTTAGTCTTTGGCCCGCAGCCTACCGTGGGGTAGGTAGATGTACTCAGCGGGTGAGACGACCATGTCACCCCTTTCATTCTGTTAGTTCAAATATCTAAACCATGCGTGCACCAAATAGAGCATAACTATCATACAACTCGATTTATATCTTCGTGTGTATCATTTGATGTAGCCATGGATATCCGCCTTTTCTTACTATCATTGTAAATCTCACTTCCAACATCACACATACAGCACATCCTTTTACACTTACACATTAGCCACACCCAACTTCATAACTGTATCCCCTAAAAACATTCCAAATTCACAGATAAAACACATCGAATTCATATCAAGCCCTTACAATCATACAACAAAGCAACCGGCAGATCAACAAACCAAGAACAAAACGACTGCCGACTTTATCAAGCCGAGCAATGTGAATGTGGAATCACAGATCATTGGAAACCGTAAAAGTCTTCACGATGTTGCCACCGGTACTCTGGTATCCATTCGCGATAAACAAGCGAGAGCGCATGAACGGAGCAAGGTCGAATATATCATGCTCTTTGGCCTACTTTGCTTGTTAGCATACGTTCATCACAAATTTAGGACACAAACGTACCCTAGCTTCAAGCTCGGTTTGCGGTACAAGCACTTCGGTGGGAGGGCTGCCGTGTTGAAGCTGGGAGATCCGGACCTTGTCCTTGACCAACTGCCCAAGCAAAAAGGCGAGTAATTCTTGATGATCTCGAGCATTGGTAAGATATTTACGGAAGCCCTATGAGCGGAAGGACATGAACAACCATTTCTCCAAAAAGAGGATAGTACTCACACGCTCCAGTGATCTCTTAATGCTCGTCTTCTGAGCGCTGATGAAGCTGCCGACGGCAACGGCCACGGCTCGATCAATATCATCGGAACGCACATATTCTCGCAAATGCATCTTTGCACTTGCTTCGGCCATGCGAATCATACTCTCTAATAAACGAACTGTAACTGGGAACGAGCCGGTTGCGAGCGACTCTCGCCGCAAATCGGCGAATAGGTTGGCCAGCTTTTCTTGGTCCATGTTGTGCAATTTAGGTTTGACCTTTTCACGCGCATACATGATGTATTTACGTAATAGGTCTTGAGGCATTGCCTACGGACGCGTCAATCACTTAGCCCAGGGTAATGACTAAAAAAACTCACATCTTGATCGATTGTGGTTCCGGTAGCCAGTGCAACCTGCTGCTCGTCGCCCGACGCATGTGGGTGGCTTCGGACGTGACTCCCAATCACGAACCGTGCTAGCATTTCATCCACGACTGGGTCCACGTTGTCCTTTACCACGCAAAGCACATCAAAACGCGACAGGATAGGCTCGGTGAGCTCCACGTTCTGCTGGAAGGGGATAGTAGGATTGTACCGCCCTCGGATAGGATTGGCAGCGGCAATGATCGCACAGCGTGCTTGCAGCGTCGTTACAATGCCTGCTTTCGAGATGGAAATCGTCTGCTGTTCCATTGCTTCGTGGATAGACGTCCGGTCGTGGTCGTTCATCTTGTCAAACTCGTCGATCATGCATACACCCTTGTCCGCAAGCACCAGCGCCCCACCCTCGAGTGTCCATTCGCGAGTCACAGGGTCTTTGCGTACAGACGCTGTCAGACCAACGGCGGATGCGCCTTGACCTGTCGTGAAAATACAACGATGGGCCGTCTTTTCGACATACTTGAGGAACTGGGACTTGGCAGTTCCGGGGTCGCCCAGCATAAGTACGTTGATATCACCTCGAATACGATGTTTACGCTTGATGTCTTTTGGGACTCCGCCGAAAAGTGAAAGGGCGATGGCCGTCTTGATGTCTTCATGGCCATAGATGGATGGCGCTATGGACTTGATAATCCGTTTCGCCACGTCGGGTTGCCGTGATGCCTCTCGAATTTCTCGCTCATCCTGCTCGGTCAAGCGGAACGCAGCAAATAAATCTTCCTTTTTGTTGATATAGTTCGCCTCAATCACAGTAGAAAACACAGGAAAGCCGTTTTTAGCGTTGAGAGCGGCGTCAAAGTTGTTTCGGTATATCCCAGTTACTTCCTATATGCGGCGTCAAACAAGCATCACAAGCACCATAAATGAGACATACAATCTCCTCTCCTGGTTTGGCAGAATCGATCAAGTCCCAGAGCAGAATCACTTCGCGATGGCGGGGAAGACGTCCTGCAGGGACTGACCCGGGTGACTCTTGCAAAGTCATCTTCTGGTAGTTTCGATAGACCGTCTGAAAAGAAGGTTAGGTATATTCGGATATTGCAACGGGCACTTACCTGTTCCGAGTTGACACTAAATGGCCCTCGACTCGAGCAATTGGGGCAAAAGCTGACTTTGATCTCCTTGGTTATATCTTGGTAGAACGGTCCCAATAAGCCACCGCATTTGTTACAGTCAAACTTGACGTATTTGAGCTGGGGGAAAACGCCGCTTCGCCTCGTCACCACTCCGCTGACGCGAACAAGCGAGTTGAGCTGAGCATTTCGAAGGTCGCGCAGAGTGGCCGACGCGGGAAGCTCGGTAATGCGAACATGTATTTCAGAATGGATGCGCTCATAGGCCGGGAAGTATATGGTCATGACCTCGAGTGCAACGGGATCAAAGATGGCGAGCATCTCGGCAGGGGCTAGTACCAAAAACCAGGCGAGCGTTGGCATTTTCTGAAGAAGATCGACATAGGAAACTTCGAGTGACTCGGAGTTCACTAGAAACATCATGAGTACATTGGTCGAGATTTTGGATGATTACATACTTGAGCCTGCCTGGGTAATTCTTTGGCCGTAGATACTGTCACCATGTTCATCGGTCATTTCAAGTAAGAAGAGTTTGAAGAATTTTGCGACGGATCGCCTAACCGAGTCCGTAGCTAGCCACTCCACGATGGAGCCCGCTTTGATCTGCGACAACTCTTGCATGGGCAAAGCCTCGTCCTGGAATCACCTCAGTCAGATATTTCATAACTCTGTATGATAGCCACATACCCCATCTGCACCCGCCGCATCGTCGACATTCTGGCGCTCGTCGTATTGCCTCCTAGTACGACGCTTTGTCAAATCGCTGAGCAAGCCGCCATCCAAGACGTCGTCGTCATCCATCTCCTCGTCGTCGCGTAAAAAGTCAGGAGCATTACTGCGACGTGCTGCTCGTCCACCCTGGCCTCGGCGAGCTTCCCTCCTGTCGCGCAATGCCATATCGCGTTCGGCAGCCCTTCGTTGTTCGGCGGACATTTCTCCTTGTTCCTCATCATCAATGTCTCGCGCATCGTATCGGTCGAGAGCAGCGTCTTGAGCATAGTCACTGTAATTTATTGGTTAGGCAAAGTTTGGGCGCCAAAATAGTTGCGCTCACTCCATGAGATTCTCGGCAAAGAGGTCTTCCCCTTCGCCCTCTTGGTCTTCGTCCTCAACCGGTACATTCCCAGCATCCAGGTTAAGATAGTCTTCCATTCCACCAAGGTCATCATCCGTATCTGAGAAGGGAACTGGAGGCGAGGATGGTGGCAGCCCTTCGTCGTCGGGTGTAGGTGGGGGCGGAGAAGACCCGACATCAGGAGAACGGGCGCGTTTAGTCACTCGGCGACGCACAGGAGACGACTATAGGCAAATTAGTATAAGTTTGTTGTATGTGCCCAGCAACTTGCCATGTTGAATGCTACCTATAATGTTTTCCTTCGTAGACTTGGATCGACGGAGTCGCGTCGTGGTTTGAGAGAAGCAACGCGTCAGTCATGTGACCGTATGCTAAGTAAATCACCAAAGGCGCTGACTTTACCTCCACTCGGCCACCACATTTGTCGACTGTCTGGGTTCTCTGCAGTGGTCCGAAGCTTGTTATACTGTGCACTTCTCTGTAATTTTATCAGCGTCAAACATTGCTTTTATCTCTCTGGGAAAATGGCTCGTAAACGTAAATCTGGGTTTGCGTCGGTTCTCTCGTCTCTCCCTCCTGACCTTAAACGTGCATTTTCTGTGCAACCCGACCAAATTTCTGAGCAATCTGGCTTAAAACCCACCTTGGCTGACGAATCCGATGATCTAATTGTCCAGCGTGTTCACGTGGCGGAGACGATAGTGGAATTAGAGGAGGTGCCAGACAGCAGTGGAGAACCTGAGAACTCGGCCGACTCGAATATAGCTCTGCCTCCTCTTAAGAAGCAAAAAACCGCAGTTTCCTCACTTGTTTCTACACAGGCCATTGCCAAGTTTATCGATGCCACTACGCTTGACGAACAAATGAGGGTTGCTGCCCCTCACTACAAAACCCAAAAACAGGTGCCCGGACATCTCAAAAAGTGTGAGTAGTCACTACCATCTGATATGAGCTTAAATGACGAAAATATAAATCAGACTTTTACCAACGACATCGATATTTTTCCCTTTACGACGAAGGGTGCCTTCTTGACGAGGAAGGTTGGTACAGCGTAACTCCTGAAAAGATAGCAAACCAAATTGCTGAACGTTGCCGTTGTGACACGATCGTTGATGCATTCTGTGGAGTCGGTGGAAACGCAATCGCCTTTGCCCAGACCTGTGAGCGCGGTGAGCAAACACTCGCCAATCGTTTTGGCAACATACTAACCACCTACGCTATCCAGTAATTGCACTTGATATATCACCAATAAGACTAGCCATCGCCAAGCACAACGCGATCATCTACGGTGTCGCCGATCGTATTGAATTTATACTATGCGACTATATATCCTTCGCCAACTCTTTTTCCACCCTACCAAAATCACAACAGCGTCCCATCGACGTGGTTTTCCTAAGCCCGCCATGGGGAGGGCCATCCTACATATCCGGACTATCTGCAGCGACAGAAACAGGTCCAAATTCTGAGCTAGCTCAATCATCTGTCTATGCGCTGAACAGCTTGATCCCATTACCAGGACCAGAATTGTTTGCGCTCTCATCTAAAATTTCCCACAATATTGCCATGTTTCTTCCACGCAATACCGATGTGAAAGAAATCGCAGCGTTGGCACCGTCCGGCCAAAGTGTTGAGATTGAGGAGGAATGGATAGGATCTAAGCTGAAAGCGTTGACGTGTTATTTTGGGGGGCTAGCTAGAGGCCAGGGGCATTTATTCTAAATCGCATATATTGATATACAACTTCTTGATTAATATACAGGATCAACTCTTGTAGTCCACCTATTGATAGCCTAGCTCGAGGAGCACGGAATGCCAACGTCATTGGGGTCAGACAAGTTGGTACAGACATACTTGGCAGTACCCTTTGTTGGCGTGATCGTAATGTTCTTCATGTAAATGTAACAGTCTGCCTTGGGGGTGCACTCTAGGTCGACGACCGTGGTACTAGCGGATGTTCCCTTCACATTGTTGATATGCACGTCTGTGATTGAAACCTGAGCGGGATGCTGGTAGAATTAAACATTAGTATTAGGCAAATAGAAGATACATCAAGTTACTCACAGATGTACAATACTAACGTTTCAAGCAAGATTTCAGCAAATAGAACCTAGACTCAGCTACGATACTCACCGAATCGTCTTCCATATAACAAGAATCAATCGTCACTGGCTTTGTAACGTCGCTGACCGTGATATCTTGGTAGGTAACATTTTTGACTGCAACCCAAAATTAGCATATGTTTCTGTACTTCAATAACGGTACTCACCCATGCCCGAACCATATCCTCCTGGCCAGCTCTTGATACGTACGCCATTCTCCGATTTAGTTCCATCGAGCCCATTGGCAAACGACACGTTCTGCACCGCTGTTGTCAAACCTTGAACACCGAATGTGTCCTAAGATAGTCTCCGCACCTGAACCCAGATATTCTGGATAATATCATATATACCCGGATATTGAGCAATGCTACCAACAGACACTCCATGAGACCCCAACATGACGGCGTTCTTAACTGTGATATCAGTGCTGTTTGGTTTGAACGAAACACTGACGAAATATCAGTCTTGAGTACAAGTATTCGAGTAGGTTTTAAAGTTAGCCTACCTGTCATCTCCTCCGTTGTACCAGAGGTCTTGGATAGTAACGTGATTCGAACGGTAGGTACTGAAAATCGTGGTTATAAGCATATATGCTATACAGACACCTATCAACATACTCAAATCCGTCCGTGTTTTTTGCCAGCTTGCTCGAGCTAGAGGTCGCGTTCAGGATTGTGTTGGTGAATGTGATGTAGGAAGAGTCGGTGACGAGGTTAAACCTATTAAAGCAAAGGACTTCAGCCTTGGCTTAGGATCCATTTCACAGGGCAATCCGCACGTACCACATAGGAGAGTTAATCATCTTGATGTGGTCATAAGTGACTCCGGTAGAGTTGGCAGTCGTGAATAGAACAGGTCGAATAGACGGAGCCTATCTAACAATGTGAGCGGGCGAGAACATAGCAGAATTTGAAGTCCGTCACCTTATCATACCAAGCCTATTGGACAAAGTCAATATCCATTCATTACGTTTCATGCACTTTCACTTACCTGTCCGCTTCCGTCAATTAAGCCCTTGCCCGTTGGCGAATGGAACTTCATATTTTTTGCTCCATCCACAATGATGGCAAGGTATGACGTTTGAAATGCGCTGAACGACCGAGCCGTGAATACTTGATGCTTGGTAGACTTCCTGTATATAATTGCAACTCACAATGGCTGAGCTTGCGTGTTCCAAGTTGTAATGTTGGCCAGAAGTTTCAGTGTCCCATCAAGCTGTACTTCACATCCATTGCATCCTTGAATCTTCAGCAACTCGTTGATCGCGTAGGTTTTTCCAGCTGGAAACTGGATTATTCCGCCGTTTCCACAAGATGCGAAAGCAGCTTTAATTGCAGGCACGTCCGACACATTCGCGTTCCCAGCAGAGGAGACTACGCAAGTAGCCGCTTGGGCAAGCGCAGAGAACGCAGAAATTAGGAGGGCAGAACGGGTAGCTGACACCGGCGAGTGCATACTGGAACGGGAGGACTACAGCGAGTGTGTTGGAGTTGGTATACTGACGAGACGTCCGAGCATATATACGCGCCCCGCGGTACGCAAGCGGCCCGTAGCTAACAACAGCCAGCGAGCAGAATATACTATTATCAGATCGAGGAGTTCGTGGATCTATTTTAAGAGCAAGTAGGCTGGGACGTGTGCTCTCAACTTCCGTGGAGACTTAGCCGGAGCTCGCAATCCTCCGGCCCGCTTCATTTCTCCGACATGACTATGAGGAATGACTGGGTAGCGTGATAAGATTAGGTCGAAGTTCGAAGGTTGTCCAGACTAAATGAACCCCGCGTGTCGAGGTCAGCTGTCATCAGACGCACCTTAGAATACTAGCACGTGTGCTCTCATCCTTAGCCTTCTAACAAATACTGCAATCTGCACGAGTGGGTAGCTGGCTATATTTTGTTCTACTTGACACAGATCATAAGTGCAATACAACACATACTATTATCGTGACCATACATTGGTACTGCAGGCTGAATCGTTCCGCGATACTATTGATAAATAACACAAACCTATATCTCGGACTTGTCCGCAAGAACAACTCGAGGAGCAGGCGGCGGTGCCCGTGAGAGGACAGGAATTGGTAACTTAATAAGGTATGCAGCGAGCAGGCCAACCACTGAATAAAGACGTTAAAACTAGTTCCCTCTAAGTGAAAAGAACAACTCACGGAACCCGCTGATCTTCTCAAACGTAGTGTGGAAATACATTGCTGTGGTTAAGGACATCAAGAACCAAATGCCCAAAAGTGCCATTGATGCTTTAACCACGATTTTGTGTAGCTCAGAACCACGTTTTTGAACGGTACCAGGAACCGGGTCGAGCCAAGGATATACGATGGGGAGGGAGATCGAGATTTGTTCAGCCAAGAAGAAGATAGACATTGTCAATAAGAATATATGGCCTGATATATCGTGTCCGCTATAAAACTTGGGCACTACGTGCCATTTTGGATCGAGGGAGTGAGTGTTGGAGAGTCGAGAGGCCAAAAGCTCAGACGCGAAGAGAGCGGGGTGTGTGATAGGAGAGACGGGCCTGCCAAGTTCACAGAACTCAGTCGGTACCGTGGCAATATTTGACATGGCATCTGGGCTAGGGGGCAGCAAGACGACGCATTGTCCGCCCGTCAACGCGACAAATCGGTGGAAGAGACTTGGTCCAAAGAACCACATGGTGAATAGCGACCAAATTCCGGTGGCAATCGCCCATTCAGCAACTCTTCCGCCCTTTCGCAGATGAGAAGGTCCAGTCAGCCAGAGCGCAAAGAATGCCGCACTTGTCCAACCCCAAGCCTTCTTAACAAAAAGTTGGTTGAATAGATTCGACTTTCTGGCGAAGTATGAATGCTCCGCAGCGGGGTGTGGAAGGTGGGCAAGAATGGGGTCGGATGTGTCCAGAGAAGAATTATTGATGATCGAGTATAATGTACCACCCAAGATCACAGCCGACAGGAGCGTGAGGACTAGGATTCGGTGCAAGAGAAGTGGCGATGTGGCCGGAGGTGCCAATGCGGCATTCGGAGTGGGTGAAGGAAGACTGGCTACATTACTCTGTAGTGGCTTGCTCGGTGTCGTGGTTCTACGCCTCTCAGATGGTATAGGCTAATGAGCGAGCATGTGAGCTAGTTCCACCCACTCATATGTCGTACGAAGACATACCTGGGACATTATGTAGGTGGGCGTGCTCCTATAAGGTTAAACTGCGTTGACAAGCCCTCGAATACTTATACGAACAGTCAGAGGTGGTGGTAAGTTCCAGGACGTTCCCGCCGTGACGTCACACGTCATCCTTGACGCAATTGGCAATTAGCTTAGGCACCAAGCAAAACAAAATAAACTACGACAAGTGCCAAATTCACATTCATTCATCGCGTCGATACAAGTACATGGAAGAGATCTTCTCAAGGCAAGAAATGACATACAATTACCATACAAGCTGGAAGCTGGGATGCAAAGATCCTAGGCGAGCGACAGTGCCTTCATCGGCATTGAGGCGGTAGTCTCGTTGACCACGAGCTCGGCGGCGGTTCTCACGTATATTATGCAGTATAAGGATCACCTTGAGTTATTTTTTCAGCTCGAAATTGTATCATATTGCTCAGGTGGAGGAGACGCACCACTAGTATGAAGAATATTCCTTGTGCGGCGATCTGCACGCTGTTCGCCTATGAAAGCAAGTATTTTCAGTCATGTCTCATGCCTTATACATTTAAACCCGCAACTCACGATATGATATCTTGGACTGTTTAAAATAGGTTTGCCAGTCAGTGCCCTGCCCAATTACGTTCAACCGCTAAAACACCTACGCATCACTTGGCAGGTAGATCCAAGAAGTGACTATTGGCCCCATCGTACCAACAGCAACAACCATGGCCGAGCTCACTGCCCGGACTGTACTAGGCTAAAGGGAGTAAATAAGCTTTAGTGAGAGCCACCACGCACTTGGTGCTACTATTACTTACTGCTGAGTTATTCGTCGCCTGGTATCGTTTGACTTCAGTTTCAGCTATCGTCAAGGAGAACTATTCTACCTACCCAGGTTAGCAATATTGGGCCCTGAGGAAACGCCCCCATTGCGATCAGAAAGACACCGGCATAGTTGGCGTTCACATTCGAGGTTCCGATAAGGATAGCCAACCCAGTGATCACCAAAGGCACAATGAGAAGAAGCCATATCCCACGACGGCCTGTCCGGAACGACATGTATGCGATCGCAATCGAGAAGACACAAGCGACCGCCTGCAGATAAAACACATACTCATGTCAGTACTCAATAGGAAAATTAAGATACTTATATTTACATAGGGCGGAACCGTGTGTAGCTGCGACTGAATAGTTGAATAACCCATCCCTTTCAGCAGGCTTGGCATAAAGAGAGATATGCCTTGGACGGTCATATTGTTTAGAAGGAAGCATAGCTACACAAGAAATGAGCATTGAGGTTTTTAAATGCCGATATATGCTTACTGCGCATATCCAAGTGTTTATGCTCTTGAATGCTCTCCACCAGGCGTCTCCTTTAGCAGCATTAGACCCCTAACCAACAACGCCCAAATCAAATTATGAACTGATAATGCACATTTGGCACTTACTGCAGTGTTTCCGTCTTCTCCTTGGACAACGAGCCTCTGGACAGCAATCATTCTCTCCCGCTCGTTCAAGAATTTTGTTTTCTCCGCAGGTCCGGGAAGGAGATAGAATCCAGCAAGGCCAAGAGCGATGGTGATTACTCCTTCTACCAGGACTGCATAGCACATTAGCACCTAGTCGGATTCAATTTGTTTAAACGCACAGATATTTCGCCACGCCCCGTGAGGTCTACAACGAACGTTGCGCGGTTGATTTGAGCATGCTGGGAAGGAAATCGAAGCAACTTACAGCCCTTTAATCTGTGGTATCTTGAGCAAGCCAGACGCAAGTAGCCCTCCGAACGCGCCGCTAAGAGAGGAAGCCGAGACTAGGAATGTCTTATCTTCAGTATTGAGATAACTGAGACAATAAGTACAACACACCAAATATGCCGATGCGAAGGACTAGTTCGTGACGTTTGTAATATGTACTCAGGTAATAGGCCACTCCAGGCATCATTCCACCCTCACAGAGTCCCAGCAATGCGCGCACTGTCATGAATCCAGCTATTTTGGAACAAACGGGTCAGAAAATCAACCAGTCGTAGAGTATATGCGAAAGAATACATACCAAAATTCTTGATGAATGTAGTAGCGAAACAGACCACTCCAAACGCAGTGACCAGAACGGGAACTAGGAGCACCTTGAGTTAATGAGCGCTGAAATCCTGACCGATTTAGCTTACTCCATTTATCTGCGCCAATGTGTTTCAAAAACAAGTTCGACGGAACTAGGGTTGAAAGCGGTTGGATGTTAGAAAAAAGTGATGCAATTGCTGATAGCGAAAAATCCAACTTTCTGAGAGGGCGTAGGTGATATAGAAAATAGAGAGCCCAATGTTGTCTGGTGTCATAATGGAGTATTAGCTAACGGTCGAGGTACAGCATATCCTGAGACAACTTACACTGGTATCCGACCAATCCAATATCCTTTTCGAGCCCAGCAACTCTGTAATTGAATCGTTTTAATGTTCTACTACACAATGAGAGACAGCAAATTACTTAGCATTCCCCACGTTTGTACGACTTAAAAGCACGGCGCAGATAATTAGATTAGCGACACCGCGGACTTTATCGCAGCCCACCCAGTACTCACTCGACTACATGTGGCCTATTCAGCAATGCACGGCAATATGCCATTGAGAGAAACTACTTACTGAAGTTCGCGAGATACAAGATAATGACCACAGGCAAAATCCTCCAATCTAAATGTGTCATGGAACGTAAGTTGCGTATACTCATCACGGTCCAATAATATCATTTGCCTAGCTTTCTAATGAGGCTTTTCTCTTCTTCGTCGGTGAACAGATCGATGGCTGCATGTGCATGCGATGAAGACGACCTAACCGACGCCTTCTCGATCGTCTCAATCTGCACCTTCTCGCCTAGATCCATCTCAAGGTTAGCAGAGAGGGGCAAGATCAGACAACAAGCAGACTCGACTTAATATCTCAATCCAAAACATGGATTTGATGTTCGTGACATTCGCTTAAACAAGAGATCTCGCATATCGGCCAGCATACACCCGGTAGCAAAGGAGTCTATACTGTTTCTGCGCGTGGCACAACCTCGGGTGCCTTGGAAATTATACGATTCGACCACTCACGATTGGTCAAGTTCCACCCGGAGGATGGTTCTGCACTTCTTTGCCAAGAAGATGGAGCTAGCGCCTGGAATCAACGAATCAGCTGGTTAGAGTGAAGCGCCAAATTGTTCAGCACGACCTAAATAGGTGCTTGACGTGAGAGTTTGAACTACAAACGGGTTAAAATTTATCCGAGCGATACCTCGATATATCCTTCGAACAGGAAAAAGTCGACTTTACGTGGCATGTGCCTGCGTTCTCAAAAGTCCGAGCGGCCCAGCAACAACAATGTATTATGATGTCAAGATGGTTACACAATACGGAGCACGAACAAGTATCTTTTATTCCAAGTTTAGAGGTACACACAGCACATTTGAATCCTAGACAAACGAGTTTAATTCAAAGAAGACAACCAAGCTGCAATTCTCTGGTGAGCTTTGCTGTAGTCCGGCTCCCAGAAACTAAACGCCGGGAAATCATGGATCGCATCAGGCACCTCATCTTTAACAACATTATTGGCGCCAATGTTGTTCGTCATGCGGCCGTGCAACGTCCTGATCTCATCGACCAATACCTCTGCATCGCCGTACACGATGTAGGTCGACGGGAAACCCTTGAACATGGTAGCTACAAATTCATTATCAAGGTCAAGTGAGGACGGGTTTATATATGCGTTTTTTCGAGACTCCTGAGGTGTTATGTTCCCCAAGAGTGAGCGGAGACCATGTTTGACGGTCGAATTGGCCGAGTCAAAATCGCCAGCCAAATAGTCACAGCCTACTGCATGGTTTTTGGCGCTCGTGATCTCGGCATCGGAATGGGCCTTGTCGAGGTAGGTCGCGACTAGGTCGCACCAAGGTGAGACCAAGAGTAGTCCTCCTGGCAGGCCAAGACCGGTCTGAGGGTTATCACGGAGATATCGGGTCAAACCCAAGGCAAGGTTTCCGCCAGCACTATCACCAGACAGAACGACGTTTTCCGGTTTGAATCCTAGGACCTTGGTGAGATAGTAATAACCAGATAGTCCGTCAATGAGAGCGGCCGGAAACGGGGAGCTGGATGGCCATGGTGCTGAGCGGCTAAGGCGGTATTCGACTGAAAAGGCGCGAGAAATGGTTTGTTTATTAAATTTGACAAAAGCTTTTGGGATCCCTGCAGTCAAGTCTTCGGGGTGGGCTGTTCGAGTCTGCTATTGAATCAGCTGTGAGTCTGACCCAAAACAAAGATTCACATACAACATATGCGCCTCCATGACAATGCATAACAATTTTCTCTCCATCGCGAGCAACAGGGTGTGTGTTCTGGCCCCAATCTCCGAACCCATACGCGGGGATACGACAAGGTGCTACGTTTGCTTTGGCCGCATAATGCTGTACCTCTCCTTGGATGAGGTGTTCAGGGATAGGATCTACCCACAGAAATCTGGTCCCTTGACATTCATGTGCAGGTACCTCTCTGCTGATGTCACGATCCAACAGAGAGCCTGTGCAGAGTGGAATTTCTGTGTACCAAATGCGCACAAATCAAGAAATATTGTGCATTTAGTATGAGATTGTTGATGAACGGTGAGGTGTTGTTTCACGTACCCCATCCATACTGAAATATCCGGACTAAAAGTGAGCGTCCCCAAGACCACGCCGGGCGAGGGCGGTTACTCTTTCTTAAATCAAGTATTGCCCACAGGGGCAGCCTTAGTAGCAAGCCAGAATATTTTCGGCACCGATACCAGAAGACTGAAACACGGGTTGGCGGGCCAATGGCGTCCATGTTTGCTCGGATGGGTTATATACCTAATTGTACGTCTATGTACTCGTATAGGAAAAGCGGAGGCTAATGAGGGATACAGGACGAAGGATAGAGCGATCCACAGCGCTGTTGAGTGAGATCAGCTCTTGTATCTCGGGTGTTGGCTGCTGTTCGGTTGCCGGACGATGGGCGCTGATAACAACAGGCTATGGCGAAATTTGAGCACAACCTCTTATTAGCTAACAGGTGACATAGATCTTCTGACCGGCATGTACGCTATACGGAAACTTCTTTAACGCACCCAAGCCAAATCAGGGTGCCGAGACAAAAGAGGATTTGTACATCGGCAAAACATAGCACCAGCGTAGCCGAGGTGCGCATACATAAGCATATTCATTCGGATACATAGTAACTACAACTCATGGATCCATTTGACTACTCGTTGGAAAGTACTGGTTCTCTCAGGCTCCCAGAACTGGAATATCACAAAATTATGAATCGCATCCATTACTTCATCATAAACCAACTTCCCCTCTGGTAGATCAGCCGCCATTCGCTGTTGAAGCGTTCGAATTTCATCGATTAATACCTCGCCTTCACCACCAAGCACGTAGCTAGGCGGAAATCCGGAGAACATCCCCGATACCACCGTAGGCTCGAGCTCCAGCGAAGCTGGGCTAATGTACAGATTTTTCGCAGCTACCTCGCGAGATATATCTCCCAGGAGGGAATTGAGGATGTATACCCCCATTGAATGCGGCGTATTGGTCGCGGGTTTGACATAGTCGACCCCAACGTTAGATTTCCCTTTCTGAGCTGTTGCCCCCATGTGAGTCTGGACAGGGTCACACCAAGGCGAAAATAGTAAAAGCCCGCCAGGCATACCGAGACCGAGTTCTGGATTATCACGAAGATAGCGAACAAAAGCTAGGGCCAAATTTCCGCCAGCGCTGTCTCCTGCAACGATTATGTTCTGAGACTTGAAGCCTAGTTTGTGGAAAAGGTATACATAGCCCGCGAGCGTGTCGATTAGAGCGGAAGGAAATGGCGTAGATTTGGGGTATGGTGCCGAGGAAGCCAACCTATAATCGACTGAGAGGGTTCTGGTAACAACAACTTTTCCCCATTTAATCAATTCACTGGAGATGCCTGCTGAGGTGTCTTCAGGATGCGCAGATCCCAACTGCTCACAAAATATCAGTGCCCTCCCACGCTGTGCCAGTAACGCCCGAGATACTTGCAACGTACCCTCCTTCATGAACGTGCATGACGATCTTCTCGTCATCTCCGGCAAGGTGAGTCCCGCTTAGTTCGGAATTCCATTGTCCGAATCCATAAGCTGGGATGCGTACGCTTTTAACCCCGGCTACTTCAGCAAATTGCTCGAGTTGACCAGCGATCAGATTATGGGGGACTGGTTCGAGCCATATGAAGCATGCACCCTGGCAATCCTTTGCTGCTACCTCCTTGGTAAAATCGCGGCCCCCAAAGCGACCAGTTCGGAATCCTAAGTCTTTTGGAGATTCTGAGAATGTCTATTAATAAAGTACAGGCCTGTTACTACATACCTGAAATATCTCCGATACTGCTTGTTAGTACCGCCTTAGCTAACGTCCACGAAGATCTAGGTCGGTTTGCACGTCTGATATAGAAAAAGATTCTGAACGGTAGCTTGAATAAAACACGACCAAGTGCATATATGGTAAAAAGAGTCTTAAAAGGCTCAGTTCGAGTTAATTTCAAGGCCGTAGACATTGTGTATTGGGAATGTATCTTATATTAGGCGATGTATTCCACAGCGAGCTGATCGTTGGTGTACGTGCCAACATCTGTCGATTGGTTCCGGCTAATTATATCCGGATCAAATGCGTTCGTCACTGGGCTCGGCAAGGACTCGGTGTAAGGTGCTCTCGGCGCACATCGGTATTCCAAATTTAGCAGCATATACAGTTCTATGAGAGAACTGAGAATCAAGTTGTTTCAATGGGGTATTTGGAAAGATGACCAGCTAGACTCATTCCATTCGGTGCACCATAGCAGAGGTCGATGGGCATGTTTGTGAAAGGTTTGGGGGCCGGTGAGTCAGACGATCAAACTTTGACGACGAGTTTGGGTTATGCAACTATAATAATTTCCTATTAAGCTACTATAATACCTTCATTACACAAACCTTGGTATGATCAGTGCCTATGAGCATCAATTACCCAGAATGAACTTTGCCTTATGGGTGTACTGAACTCTCTTTGGGCGTTTCTAAAACCTCCACCGATACAACGGCCCGGCCGTCCCGGTTGTTCTAAAGCAAGATATTTGTTAGTTTAGTCCGCGTTAAAATTCCTTGTATTTCTTGGAGTGATATTTCAGCAAGAACTCTGGGATTTGCCAAGGAAACCTGATGGCTCAAAATGTTTTCGCCAAGTCGCTAAAGTATTGTGATGACTGAAGCACAAAGAGGTCATAACACGGGGAGTGTTTATGTTGTATGCGCGTAAATAGACACGTGCATTTCGCGTAGCACAGCTCCACGAGGTACAAAAATAGCACCATGTGTGACTGAGAGAGTGGGACTGAAACGTTCGCGATAGTGTCAGGTATAAGCCTTACTAACCTATCTAATATCAACATTGCCCGACCTTACAAATTTTTGTCAGACTGGCCGCCATTAGCAGTTTTGTCCTGCTTGATATATAGGCTTATTTATTTGTGAGCTATCGGCGCTGGGTATAAACGTTTGATAAATGCATGCATCTCATCTCGTATCGCATAATCCACAGCGCGCTACACCATCTTGTGAACAGGAAACATTCAAATACCGTGCGGGTTTATGATGCGTCCCCGGATCATGTCCCGCAAAGCCGCACCCAATCCAGGGGCAACGGAAGCGAGCGGAACATGATAACATACAGGAAGGAACAGGTGTCTCAGATGAGCGCTTTCAATATAAAGGGTAAACTGCGGTGGACGCAACAGTATATAACCACCCTTCCTAGAGCCAGTATTCACCAGCTCAGCCAGAGTCTCCTCAGCATACCTCACTCCATTAACTCATCACCTCTTTCATATCTTTATTATCTCGTTAAACATGTCTTCTCCTCGCTCCACATACTCTGATGTTTCCGCCAACTCTGCCGACTTTGACGCTTCAAGTGTGGTAAGTTGCTCATGCATCTATCTGCGGCACGCCCAGTCTAACGTCTGACCCGTTAGGTCTACCGCCCTATGGTCACCCGCGACATGGCTCTAGTTGAAAAGCTCCACGTAAGTCAAGCTCGGGACTCACTTTAACTCCAGTTTCAGACATTGACAAACAACACCACATAGTACGAGCTCGTCGGGCAGCGTCTCCCTCGCATGTTCCTACACCAATCGCTCTACCACACTCACCGCCGCACGATAGTCGCCGAGATTTCCACTGACGGCAAGACTGAAATTATTGGCTTCGCATCCGCCCACGTTACCACCAAGCCCGACTGGCCGAGCGTTCAGGAGCCCGAGGTCAATCTGCTCACGCTTGGCGTGCGCCCCGAGTACCGCCGCAACCATGTCGCTGATGAGCTCATTCGTGCCGTCACCACATCCTTAGTCACCACCTGCCAAGTCAAAGCAGGCGAAGCTGGAGCTCTCGTCAATGCTGACATCCGCTGCGGCCATGTCAACCGCGCCTTCTTCGAGCGTGGGATGTCCTGGTCGGAGGACAAGGAGTTCCAAAAGACTCTGCCCTGGGCTCGATCCGATGCTACCCGCTTTGTGACCCGTGTTTCTGTCTAACGGACTTGACTCTCTTTATTTATTATACATCTTGTACACACTGTACGCCTTGCATTGTTTATGTAGAACCTTATAGACAATATTCATCATACTCGTTTGAAAATAAGATTGAGTACAGTGCGACGACTCGGTAAGGACAACTAGTGGAAGACTACATGCGACTTTAAATAAACGTATGTGATACAATAACTTAGTACACAAGAGCGCACAATCCGTTAGGCCAGCCCCCCATCTCCCATTGTCAAGACCTTGAGCACGAGCTCTGCAAACATCACACCAATATTTTCAATTCCCGCACCGCTCTCGTCAAACGACACCAATACTCCCTTGGTGAGGCTAATCACCGGGCCCAGGCCGGGCCGCCGCTCAGCCACGAGCCGGGTCACAATAGCCTCAATGCGGGGTATGGGTGTCAAGACCGAGTTTGCACCGGGCTGAACAGATGGTTGAATTTGCGAAGTTCGGTCGAGAACTTGAGTCCCGTCCAAGATTGCGAGCCGACGTCTGTTTAGCAATCGGAAATCAAGAGCGTACCTGACCACATGAGAGTGTCAGTTATCGTTAAACGCGTCTAAGCCGCCAATCACAATCTTGACATACCTGGAGTCTATCAGTACCCGGTACCACCCGACTGCCTTGTAGAACACGTCAAGCCGCCCGTTGACGGTTCCACTAATGGCCACTCGTTCGACCTCGAGCAGCACCGGCAGCGAATCTCGTAGCAAGGAAGCAAACGAAGCGATATCGCCTGCAGCAAGATCATCCTGCAATCTCCGAGTAAAATGCTCCTCCAAATCCGAGTGCGGATTCCACAGAGCTGGATTTCCAGGTTTTCCTTCTCCCTTGCCTAGTCGTGAGAATGAGAGTTCATAAGAACCGGCATCATTTTGGTGATGTAAAGTAGAGGAGACGCCAGCTTCAATAGCAGCCGGGCGCCATCGAATCGAAAGTGTATAATCCTATACAAAATGGTTGGTCTAGAGTGTCGGCAGAGGTGAAGAACTACTTACCTGGAAATACTGAAACACGACTTGCTGCAGATCAGACGACAACAACTTGACATCGTTCCATCGCATAGTCTTGTGCATTTTGATAACTACAAACTTTATTAGCGCCAACCAACAAAACTCTCCAAACTCAAACCCACCTTCACGTGCAATAATAATCAACCGCCGTACACTAGTCCACTCGACTAAAAACGCAGTCACGCATGCATCCACGCTCTCCGAGATGAACGTGACCACGTGTGTAGACGTGTTGTAGTAGAGCGTGGACGTGATCCGCAACACCTCACCCCGACTCTTGGTCTTCTTGCGCAAATCAGCTGACACGGGCGGCGCACGTTTGAGCCTCACGCTCGTGGCAACGCGGCACTGGGACTCCAAGTCTGCTTGCCACCACCCGATGACCTCGACCGCGACGTTGTCTTCGACATCTTGATCGCCGGTTGGCTGAGCCCCTTGCCGGAACAACTCTTTGGCCGAAACAGCCAAGGCAGGGATGGATTGAGCCAGTGGGTACCCGCGACTAGGAGGCGGAGATGGCGCCGGCTTGTTATATGCGATGTTGTAAGGTAGTCCAAGACTCCGGAGTTGCGCTTCGATTCGAGCATATGACGCCCGAGCTCTGCTCAAGTGCGTTAGAAATGTCACAAGACACATGTGTATTACGTACCGAGAGTATGCGTGGACATCCCTAAGTGTCTGGGCGTCGATCTCAAAGCTATAATGACCGCAAACTAGCTCAATACCAGCTTGAACACAGTCCTGGATCAACTTACTCTGGTCGAGACTGTTCGGTTTCCAACGATACCAACGCACCAGCTGACGCAGGCTTCTGACGACGTATTGCCTTGATGTCCAGCAACGTTCCGTCTTTCCACACTGAATAGCCACCCTCCGTCTCGGTCTCGATGATCGCATACCTAAATCGGCATACTCTATTAGCTCCAGCTTTTTCCACATCAGTTCTATCACAAACCGGAATCCCTCGTCGGCTACTATAACCACAACGTCGTGTCCAGGGAACCCAGCCAAAGGCATGAATAAGAAATGCCTTGCTCCCAGCCCAAACTTTTGCTGCAACACCTGGTACCGCGGTGGAAATCCCCGATTCCTCGAACACCGGTAGCCTAGGAACCGAATCTGCTGCTCCACAGAATCCGCAACAATCTACGCAACGGACCCATCAATACTGGTACCTCGACCAACCCAAAATACTCACAGCAAACTTGAGCTGCGCAACCTGCTCTCCCAACGCCTGTGGTTGTCTGCTGACAGCTTCTCCAGCCTGAGCAAACCGACCCATTCGCCCAGGAGATGCCATATCTGCCGTGTCCTGAACCACCACAAACCCAGTCCGTGGCGCTATAGAAACCATGATTCGAGACTGGTAGATCGCGAGATGACCGCTATGCCCGAGCGGCTTGAGCATGGCGTCAGGGACTTGAGTGTGCAAAGCGCGAATAATGGCATCAGAGTGTTTGCGGACGGCAGTATGGTAGATGGTAGTAAAATTCAAAGCGGATGGATCCTGCCAAATGCAGAGCATCAGTATTTTACAGATCGAGGAAAATGGAGTGAACGTACCACTTGAATATCCAGTTCATCTCCAGGCTCCCTAGGCACAGTCACACCCAGCCAATCCGGCACAGGCTCCCACTTGACCACAAATCGCGCATACTCCGTCTCATCGCTCGGCCGTAGCCCAACTGCATCAGCACCCGCTCCTAATGCCGGCAGACGACCAGTTGCATGCGCAGCAAGTTTAGATTTCCTTTCCAAATCCGCTCGCACCCGATCCGCCCAGCTCTTCCCTCCGCTTATTCGTGGTGCTTGGGCCTGAGGTTGAGACACAGCCGTCGGTACGGCCCGTGCTTTCCCCTTTCCCTTGCGCTCTCGTTCCCGCTCCTTGGCCTGCTCTCGACGTTGCGCCTCGCTGGTAACCTCGATCCTGATCGTAATCTCACCACCGTGTGGAGGGAGCTGAACCTCGGGCTTTCCAGGCATCCCCGGGCGTCGATTTTTAGTCCTATTAGCAGAACGTTAAGCAAATCCCATCCAATGACCCTGCCCACTTGGGGAGACCACCTACACCCAGTACAGCACTCGCATCGACCTGCGATCACGCGCCAGCTCGACAGTCAACACATCGGCAAAGCCCACAGTGCGCATTGACGCAGCTTGCGCATGAAGAATCTCGAGCTGGTAGGTGAGCGATAACAGCTCTGTAGCGTGGCCGGATGTGAAATAAACCGAGAACAAAGCGCTAGAACTACTCACGAAGGAAGTTGAACGCCCGAACGAGCGGAGCATCGATAATATCGCTATTCCGAGTTATGCTCTCGAGATCATTTTCTGTCGTTACCTGTTCGACACGTTGGTTTTGGAGTTTGGCGAGTAGCATATTCGTATCCCGCTGGACTTCCATTCGTATAGGTTTAGGGAGTATTCGCGGATATTCTAACACACACAAAGTTAGAAATCGAGCAACCTTGGCCATAGACCTTCAATACTCACGGTTGGCAATGGTCTGTTCCCCTTTGACCTCGAATAGAAACTCTATGTCCGCGCACCACCACGGATCAACTGCAGTTGCTCCCAACACCGTAAACGACGCTGCGAATCGACCAGGTACAGTAAAGTACACTCGTCCATCGGCTGTCGGGACCATTAGTCCACTTCAATATACTAGACCACTCAAACTCAACTCACCAACACGATACGCGTCCATCTCCAACGGAACAATCTCCTTCGTTCGCAACTTTAACCGAATAGCCGAATCCGTATCCCTCATAATCTTCACAACCTGGTCCTTCGTCATAGGCTTTTTCGGTGCGTAAAGGTCTATCGTCATCGTAGGCAACCTCCGGTACGTTCCCGATCCGAGCACGTCTAGCGCAGTGAGCAAATCCGCATTGCGCAAACGCAACGACCCGAGTGCACCGGCAATAGCAGTCAAGTGGCTGGAAGCAGCTTCGAGCTGTCCACCGGCCCGATTACAATACTGCATAATGTCGAGACACGTTTGGACGGCTTTGGCATTCTCCGCCCACTTGGTGGCGACGTACATCTTAACAAAGCCTTTCCGGGTAGTAAGACAATATTGGAAAATGTGTCGTTTGCGATCATGGTCTGCTTGGCTCGGCAGACTATAGAGGCATTCAAAAAAAGGTCAACGCTATTCAATAGCGAGATATTACACCCACGTTTCTGCCATATTCCCAAGTTCGGCATACGCATGCTGGGCGATTCTAGACACTGCAACACCGAGCGGTACTTGTCCCTGGAACGTCCTCGGCAGCGCTTCCTCGAGCTCCCGGTCGTCCACGGGGCTCATGACCTCCTCCGCCTTTACATCTCCACCACTACTAGTTGTACCATTTGTAAACGAGACTCCGTTGCCGTTTGGTGTAGCTTGAGTAGGGCTAGCGGCTGGTTTGCTCGTGCTGTCGCGGTGGATTCGGATCTTTAGTGAGTGGGATTGGGTGGAGCGTTGTTCGGGGTCGTGCATCACCATTCACCGCGGTGCTTGGCAAAGAAAAGTAACGCAGTCCAGACAAGATCAAGTACCAAGCGGATAGTATTCAGATTCAAAGCCCCCAGACAGAGTGAATTATCGTTCTTTGAACGAACCAAAGTCGTAGTAGGGCGGAAAGGGGTGACTATTTTGGCCAAGAACATCCAAAGATCAGCTACCTCGGCGTCAATCAGCTCCAAGAACATACGCACCTCGACCAGTTAATTTCTATTCCTGCTCGTACGCCTAAGACAACAAGTAAAAAGAGAGACGAATTAGTCGACTAGGAAACTTGGCACAGTGACCGTGGTGGCGGATGAGACCAACTTTCGCAAGCGCCAAGCGTTTACTAGTTCATTCCTCGCTGACGGCATTGGCCCAAGTCGGATAGGAAGACCGTCGCTTTCAGTCACAAATTAGACCTTGGCAGAAGTCACAACGTAAATTCCTCCGCATAACGTAGTGAGACAACTTGAACATATCTCTTATCTCAAAGTGTATTACTTCGGCCTATGTATGCCCCACATAACATACAGCGATGTCGCCTACGTGCGAAAAGACTACCGGTGTTACCACGATTTAGAGTTACGCCAGATGGAAGTACTATGACCCTGTGATTGCAAGCTTACTATTCTGGGGAACACCCGAACGTGCGTCCCCTAATTCCGCACCACTTGTCCGAAAAGTTACCGAAGAAGGTCTATGGATCACAAGCTCTCCAGGCGCATATAGTCGCATAACCATATCTTCAGAATCCCGTAGCATATGGCGTAAGACTGAACGAACCAAAGCCAATGGGGTAATTGAGTAGTAAATATCCTTTATGTGTTACCGTGTGCCGTGTGCCTGGTTCCCGATCGCCGCGTCTAAAGTTACCAGTCGCTCCGAACAAAGTAAGAAAAGATAAGATTGTATTACAAGTACACCAAAGACCATACCACAAAGCGCATTCAAATTTATCCAACGATAGCGAGCAAAAGAAGAAGAAAACCAGGCGGGGTGGAAGAAACCCACCCCAGTAAAACAAATATAAACAACGGTAGAAGTAAACGCGATCAGAAAACGCGAAATCGGACGACATGGGGTGGAGGGCAAAAAGGGGATGTGGGGAGTGTGGGGGGGAGTGTGGTGTAGTAGAACAGACAGACATATAGTCAAAACCCAACGATAAAATAAATAAACAACAAGACAGATCAAGAGGAATGAAAGTAAAAGAAAAAAGTAATCCGTATACCCAAAAGCCAAACCGTCTAGTAATCCACGTTCATCCCGTCCGCTCCACGATATCCACCGCGTGTCGATCCAAACTCCCACAACAAACTTCGCCCGAACCCGACGAGATGCGCCATCCCCGCACCCGACAGTATCGGCCACGCCCACAGACCCTCTCCGCGTACACATGCCTCGACATCAACCTCCAACCCATCGTCGCTCAAACGCACAAACCCAGCATCGCCCACAGCTTCTTCAAGCGCACCCAGTGTCGTAGTCATACAAATGTTATGCGTACGAGGAAAGTGGGTGTGCATAAACGACGCATTGAGCAACGCGTGCGCATTGGCGATCGCCAGCTGAGATTGGATGTACTGTCCGCTGTGCTTGAGAATATTCGGAAGGTAAAACTCAGGAAGCGGACGGTGTGTTGGCGCTTGTTGCTGTTGTGCTGCCTGCGCCGGGGGAACTGGGCTTCGAGATGCAGTAGGTGCTGGAGAGGGAACATGCGAGGGAGGTGTAGGGTGATTGGGAGTGCCGGCTGCATTTGGGTTCGGTGTCGTGCCGGCATTGGGGTTAGCGTTTAAGTTGGATGAGGGACTCGGGTTCTGAGCCGGTGGTTGGATGATGAGCCCTTTGGTTGCTTCCCGAATCTGGGACATGTGGAAGTATGTCATTTTATTGAGGACCAGAGCCTCAAGAAGAATCCTAAACAGCCAATGAGCGTTGAATACCGAGCACGACAGATGCGACTTACAGCATTCCGTACAACCCACGCGCTGCGGGGTCGCTGTCCTTGGACCACCCAATCTTGCACGCGCTAACCAGTCCCTCGAGCGTCCGCCAAGTATTCACCTCGACAGTCGAGTAGACCGAGTTCCTCGATCGCTGCCGGTCCTCGGCCCAAAACACGTAGGCAAAGTGCAAGACCGAGTCGGTTAATTCCATCAACCCCAGGCGACTGGACCGTACCTCTCCGCGCTTGCGACTGTCGCCAGAGCGCTTGAAGAGCTTTGCCCGCTCCTTGTACAGAGGAACGATGCGCGCTAATTCAGCAGGAGTCAAGGCCGGTCGCCGGGAAGGCGGTGCCGGGGAGGTGTCCGTCGAGGGAGTGCTTGCGCGGTCTGTCTCGGGTGTGATGCGGCGGCGCTGCGAGGGCGGGGCGGGGGACGCGGGCGGCGAGGGGGGTAACGTCGGGGAGAGCGGTCGGGGGATGCTATTCAGTAACTAGAGTAATGATGCGGATGGCCAATGCCGGATTAAGAGCGTTGATGGATTAGCACGTGGACGAATGTATTCGCGGAAGCGGGAGGCGAATGAAGTGGGGGTAACTCACGTCGAGAGTATGGCGTAGCTCCTGCTCTGTGAACTTTCTGTGCAGCGGCGGGCGAGCGGTCAGCCTTGCAACACGGAGATCATGAGCTAATGAACTTGCCTCTTCCGGCCAGAAGGCGGCTGGGATGATCGAGAGGAGGTGGAGCTCATGACGGCGGGAGGAGAGCAAGAGAGAGCAGTGGTGGGATCTGAAGCAGCTAGCAGCCAGCAAGAGGGTCCGTGCCGTTCGAGTTGGTGTCTCACCGCAGCGTGCGAGGGAGAGCCCTGTCGGTCGGTCGCAATCGGGCCAAGATAATCGACGCAAGGGCACGCAAGAGTCTCTGTGCAGCCCTATGATGTCCCCCCTGCTGCTCGTCGTCGTTGTTGCTGGCAGTTGATCGGCCGGTCCAGATCTCAGCCAACCGAAACATGAGTTAGCGCTTCTCAGGGAAGCCTCCACGGTCGGTGGCGGTGCCGGAGACCAATCTCGGTCCAAGTAAGCCCGTTGTCAAGCCCGCTCCTCGCAACTAGCCTTTTCGCTCAAATCGGCGCCATTCGTCGCTTTGTACCTCCTGGCTGTGCAGTGGCTCGGTTTTTTCATTCTTGTTGAGGGATCATCAACCCGTTCGGCCTATCATCACCACATCTGGCAGTTGCCGCATATATCCCGAGTACCCCAACTATGGACTTTCAGCACCTATTTTTTTACGCCCACTTGGCAACCTTTGTCGACACCAATCTCCGTACTACTCCTAGTCCAATTTTCAAACAATAACGGCCGGCCAAGTTACGAGCATACTCTAAATAATTTGATTTTCTCGGTACGATTTAGCCTAAGCGTTTTGTTAGACATTTCGCCGGACGAACAAATGCCGAATTCGTGACTAGATGCGCTTCAGGTACAAACCTTGGCTAGTCATCGCGTGGCCAGTGAAATCGGAAGCCACGTCCTAGCGCCACCGACGCTCATCGATGACTCGCGCTCTTCATCCCTCCCGCTATGATTCCACCAGTGTCAGAGTACAGTGCTCCTCTAGCGCTGATTTAGATAACTCAAACTGATAAGGCATGATTGGCACTGCAAAGCATCCTCAGTTTCTCGTTGATAAAATCGGGCATAAACGTGCTCTTTACCACGCCTGTGCCGCTTCTGGTTTTAGACTCAGCTCAGGGTTGATTGAGCAGGTGGAATGACCTGAACGTCCTGATAAGTAAACTGAACGTCCTAATAAGTAAAGTCGTCTTCCTGAAAAGGTAGTCTCAGACAGCACGATGCTCACGCCTAGACCTGAACGTGAGATCGTGCATTCAACGTGACCGCACAACGAGTGATTTCTGCCTATGCAAGAAGCAAGTCGTGTCCAGCGATGTGGGGGAAGGGATGAGCACGTTGTCCGGGGCCGGAATAGGGCAAAGTATTCAGCTCCACAGGAGAAGGAGGAGTTGTTGAAAATACACACGCATAGACAGAAGGTTGGTTTGTGGAGCTATAGCATTGGTGCAGGGTTGGGTGTAGAGCAGCCGTGTGAGGAAAGGAGACGCATACATTATACTTTTTTTGCCACCCGTTTTAGTTGTATTCCCAAGATTGTCAAAGACCAAGTTCTTCTCGGCATTTTCTACTAATACGAATAGCCTTATACAGCACTTATAGCACATGCAGCATAACATACCGTTCGCTAAAGAAAGCACAAAACTATTCAAAGCAGAACAAGAAGATACGACAGAGCAATGCATCAAGATGCAGTGCTCATCTCAAAAGCTTTCCGGTTGGAGAACGCGAGCTTCGAAGCTGATATTGAAGGCTTGGGCTGTACACTCGCGCAGTTGTTGATAGACTTTACGCGTTTAGCGTACACGGCCATGAGCGCTTGTTTCAGTCGTTCGCCACATCAAAATCTCATAGCCACGCCATTTCATTTCGTTGATCTACGCGATTCTTATAGCAAACTTACCCAAATTGTGTAGCCTTATGCGAACGAAGCAGAAGACAACACATTAAAATACATCAAGCTCAAAAGGAAGCCCGCTAAGCGAAGGCATATTAAGACGAGCTTTCAGTGGAATTGGGACGCATTTATGTTGCCACGCCACCAAAGACCGTCACGTGCACATGTTACCAATTCCCTCGATCAATTGCCACCAACCACAAGCCACCACTACGATGAAGACCAGGCAACAAACGCGAATGGCGTAAGCACTTGGGTTAACCCTCACATCTTAATCTCACAGTTAGAGTTACAGGAAAGCTGATGTCGGAAACTCAGATGGCGCGAGTGGTAACATTATACTCCTTTGATCTTGAGCGGGTGCTTTTTAACCATTAAGCTCGTCGTTTAATAGATCCTGAATCAGGTTAGTCTTGGGCGCATAAATGCTTAGCACATCTGAATTCAAGTCTCACTATATTGTTAGTTGGAACCGCTCCCTCCGAATCATATCCACGCCGAAAGAAGCAAGCGCGGGGAAATCCATCCAAGCCTCGACTCAAGGCTCAGAAAAATGAAGCTCAAGACCGAGAATTCCTCGGATTTCTTTCACTACCCTTGGATGTGTTCACAGAAGTACACCACATTTCGATACATACGACAATTTACTGACGTGATCGCCACACCAGATCGCAAGTCATCTCACCGCCCCCGACGTCATGAATTTATCCCGCTCGAACAAGCTTCTTCGTGGGATTCTCATATATCGTTCAGCGGCCCGTATTTGGGCTCGCGCCTTGTCCAACGTTCCTGGCCTTCCGCCCTGTCCAAGAGATCTGTGTGAGCCTCAATATACTGCGTTGATCTTCTCAAAGCATTGTTCCGTAAGTGGCTCTATCCAATCATTCCATATCGAGACTCAAAGATACACTAGACGTGTGGAGCCTCCGTCGTCAAACCTATGGACCCGTATCTCCAAGTTCGGCTGTGTAATGCGTGTCGTGATACAAGGTAAACTCATTTTCGTCCTCGATCTTCCAATGAACTGATCACTTTGAAGTATTATGGAAGTCCATAGGATTGAAGATACGAAGGTACGATCGGTTGTTTATCAATCATATTTGTCGGATGGTGAGCCATATTAGCTTGTGGCTTTGCATTGCTTTGATATCGGCATGATGGGCCGCTTCATAGTGAACTCCCCGAACTTGTGTCTGCGGTCTAACAAAGAGGAACTTGAAAAGGCATATGCGACCCTGCCTACTAAGGGGACCAAGGAGGAGAAGGTATTCATGGATGCCCGCGCTCGTCTCTGTTACAAGAGGGAAAAGGTGATATCGTCTTCTACTGTGTGATTTCTTCGTAATAACCAAGGTATCAACAGTGGGCCCACAAGGTCGAGACGTATCTTGAAGATGCTGCAAACGCTCGTTCAAAGGAGCTCGACGAACTGAGAAACGAGCGGCGGGCTGAGTAAGTGCGCATTTGTTGGGATAGATTCCTATTAAATCTGATCATTGTGCTCCAGTGTCAAACTGCGCTTGACGGAGGCTGGATGGGAAGAGTCTGACTGGATGTTCCCACAGACGGTGGCTCGTAACTGGGCTGCGCTGGTTGAAGCGCCAAAACCTCTTACTGATCGAGGTGAGTGGTCCAGTTATTTTAGAACACAAACTTAAGCATAGCTTGCCTCAGTGTGGCAGAATCTATATCCTAAGCTCGTTCCATATCTTCAGAAGAACCATGATTTTCAACTGCAACGCTTCAAGGACGACCGGTGTCGCAGAAGAGAACGTCGTATGCGCGCTCTGCTCTTAGCAATAAGGAAACAGAAAGTGCTACTCAAGATTGATCACAAGACAATCCGAGGAGAAGCTAGCAACTCTGACGATACCGCAATCGCTCCCTTCCTCGATAGTGATGGTGACCTCCTAAGCGACGGCGGCGACAGCTGGAACCCCGCCTTCATCGAATTCGCTGGGCCATCAAAAGTCAAGATTGAACGAGCATTTCCCCCAATGGTCGATGCTCTTAATTTATCTACAATATCCGAGTTCTTAGAAGACGATACAGACGCGAACACCCTCGAGGACAGATTTGAAGAATCTAGAGATAAGGTGGAAGAAATGCTTGAATCCTGGGCTTCTACAGTCGAACAAGAACTCGTGGATATTCTCAACTCCAGTGGGCAGAGCCTTCAATTCCAGCACGAGGAAGAGACAATTGGCTCGGTCCACGAGCTCGACCTACGTTTTGAGCTTCCCGCTACATACACAAGCTTTCTCGACGGCTTGTTGCCTAATACACGCCGTCTTCTCCGCGCCGACTCCGTCTTTCGCATTGCCGACGACAAACAAGCTCCACCTCCTCTGTTCTATCCTGAACTGTTTTCAATTTTCCAAGATCGTACTGCAGGATATTTTGGCAAACTCATGGACTACTTTCGCCAGCAGCACCCGAAGATGGGACGTCCGTGGAACACGGATGATGTGGTGCACTATCCTGAGGCTGCTGCCGTATCTCGTGCAATTTTGAAGGAGATAGGGTGGTCCAATGCGACACAGTTTGAACTGCAAGCGCTGGGATCGAGATTCACGTGCGGCCAATGCCCAGATAAGTTTGTACGAACTTGGAATGAGATTGTGAGTAACACGCTGCTATTGTCCTCTCTAAGATTTTTGTTCTTATCCCCTGTAGATCCATCATCATGCCGAAGCGTTGATACACGAACGGCTTGTTCATGAACATTTGGGTACCACCAATGATTCGGCTGTGTATAACGCACTTCACTCCGTCGATCCTAGCGCCCAAATAAAAGGAAAGAACAAGCCTTTGGTCCACTTTCATACGCTGCAAGAAGCGAGAGTGCTCATGGAGTCTGCCGATGAGCGGGATCAACAATGGATGGTCAAATGCAACCTCTGTTTTGACCTTGGCGTTTCGTTCTTAACCACGAGGAGCACAATGTCGAAACACATCCGAGCTGTGTATGCCTCAATCCACTCTCTTGAGAGAATATTACTTACATCAAGCCTAGACACGCCATTCAAAAGCCTAAAGCCGAGCACCGGACGAAGGTATACGACGACCTAGGGCACCAAGAGATCAATACCCGTGCTATTAAGCCGCGGGTTTCAGATCCGTCAAGTGAGGAAGAGGTGGATACCGATACTCTGTCTGCGCACGCCAAAAAGCGCGGATTCGCCGTTTTCTGGTCTAAGTCAGGTGCACGACTTTTGGACACCTATGAAGAGTATAAAGCTTGACTGTATGCGGGTACTTTACTTTCGTAAAAGAGTTTCTCGTTTTTTTTTTATTGTTATTTGTTCTCCGAGTTTCAGATACCGCTTAAAGTTTCTGTATTCATATTTACCACTTGATTCGGTTTCTGAATCGGAAGTTCCAGTCCCTACTTCTAATACATTAGTGCTATATGACAATACTCCCGTGTGTTGCTACTTTTATTATATTTTTACTCCTCGCAGATGAGTTCACAAGGTTTTGTCAATAGCCTGGGATACCTGGGCAAACTATCGCTATACGAAAAGCTTCTTATACACCACTTTGCGTCTGTTGAGAGGCATTTATGTACCCGTAGTTGCCATGTCGCGACCAGCCTGCAAGTTTGCTGCCCGAGGCCAAAAAGCACAAATACGACCAAACGTTGTGGTGAAAATGACTGTCTCATTAAGGTACATAGTACAGACAGCACATGGAAAAACACCACCGATCAAAAATAGCACGAATAATCCGAAACACATCCACGACATGGGGTAGAAAAAATAGGGAATAGTGGTTACGAATTGGCGAACAAAGCGAGACGAGCGAGCAAAAGGCAATAATCCAGCAGAACAGGCAGTCCAGAACATATTCAAGAGGCGATGCACAGAGCGAGAAAAGGAATAGGAAGAATAAGTACGAATCGGTGAAGGGACTGGACGGACGGGCGAAATATATCTGTATGTGACCCAGCAGGCGGATGTCGATCGACGATCCACGGAGTGCACGACGGACGACGAGTAGTGATGTAGAGTTCATCCCATGCTCTCCGGTCTAGAGTTGGCCAGACTCTAGACCAGACATCGAACTCGAGTGGGCCAGACTCGAGCTCGCTGCCTCGCACTTTGTGTTGCGCGTGCATCCCTATCCTCCACCGACGCTGATCCAGCAGCGACGGTTGGCCACGGAGGTAGAGATACACTGCAGACACGCCGTAGCGAGGTCGCATGGA
>JAYRCO010000899.1:0-15538 GCA_037042815.1 Ceratobasidium papillatum | reverse complement strand
CATGTTAATAGTAACATTGGCTCATAGCAAGATAGAACAAAGAAAATCGCGCCAAAGCCCGTGAGACGGCTACTCTAAAGAAAGACACAAGTGGTTCGTACGTATTGCGTTGCCAGCGCGGTGATTCGCAAACTTATAGCTACTCATAGGGATCGAGACAGAAGTACAAGAGCTTGAAGCTTTGGGTGAAGCTAAACTCGACCAAAAACAAACAGGAAGACTTAAAGAACTGCGTGCCGAAGTCGAGCGAATCCGCAAGATTAAACAAGACTATATCGAAGCACACCCCGAACAAGCTCACCTCGTACGCTTGCATGGCCCTAAGCGCAAGCAAGAGTCAAGCATATCGGGAAGTAAGTTATTCTGTTCTTGTCTTAAACATCAGCTTACGGATTATTTAGGCAGCGCTCCTCCCACTGTTCGTTCGGTCTTTGGCAAGAACGGGCTACCAGTTCGTCCTGAGCGAAGCTTGTACTATGATCCTGTCATGAATCCCTATGGCATGCCTCCCCCTGGCATGCCGTATGCGGAAAGGCGTAGGTTCTGTTTATACGTGCTCGTATATTGCGGCTCACATCCCTTTTAGCGCTTTTGCCACACGAGATCGAAGAAGATCAGCGACAACTGCAAGCGGCATCATTTAATGCCGGTGCTGAGGTCGATGCCGAAATGAGCGATGGTAGCGAGGAGTCTGACAGCGGTGAGCCAAAGTTGATAACTGTACTTTTTTCTAAACTTACATTGAATAGATGAGGTTGAATCAGACGATGAGGATATAGCTTTGCCAGCGGGGCCAGCACCTGATGGCGCCAAAGTCGACGACTCTGACTCGAGCTCTGAGGATTCGGATGATATTCCGATGCCCCTTGGTCCTCCGCCGCCCAAATCGATCCCGCCGTTGCCTCAAGGTCTCCCTCCGATGCCTATGAACTCTCGCTTTCCTACTGGTGTTCCATATGCACATCATTTCTCTGCATTTCCTCCCGCCTTGCCTGCATACCACGGGGCCCCGAACCTCCCCCCTCCGTCGATGACCTTTCAGCCAGGCTATGCGCTTCCATATCCCCCACAAATATCTGGACCCGGGAGAGGGCCAAGGCCACCCCAAGATCGACAACAGATGGAAGCAACCCGCATGGTGCAAGACCCCTTGTCCAACGTCCCTCATGTCACATTCCAGGCTCATCAAGCTCAGCGACACCAAATGCCGTCTGCGCCCTCACAACTGGCCGCTGGCCTTCCCCCTAAACCAGGTGTGGCTCACTCGACAACGTCAGCCACGATTTTTGCGGAGCCAGAGCTGCGCGATCTCAAGAAGGAAGCGACCGCATTCGTGCCAGCTTCCATGAGACGAGCTGCGAAGAAGGGTCATAGCAACAATGTTAGTGGCAAAATACAGGTCGATGCAGCCCCTGGCGAACCAGACGATGTTCCGCCTGCTGAGGTTCGGAAGGACCTTATGAGCACGTTGGATAGTCAGCTAGGGGTCACGAACAAGCCTGATCAAATAGTAAAAGGCAAAGATGACTATGACACATTTCTAGCCGAAGTTGGCTCGTTCCTGTAAGGAAGAGGATTGCGGAGACGGGCGTGGCTATTCTTGTGTTGGATAGATTTTAGCCCGTGTCGTGTGACTGTTGAGTACGTCCAATACTAATCTTACAACCCCACATATCTGCTCGGCAGTCCAAGACTGGTCGAATTTCGATTTGTGCTCCCTGAAAATCCAACGGGTCTATCTAGTTTGTGCATATCGGGCTCGGCTAACTTTTGACTCATGCTGTTATGCCGTATCGTAGGTAGCTATCGCTCCCCTCCTCGTTTATCATGTGATCGAAACACGCGTTTGCATCCGTTTTGCAAAGCACGCCAACTCATATAAATGCTGCCTCTCACGCAAGCTCGACTTCCTGGGAACTTCCCAGAACTTGAATCGTTTGCTGTTACTTTTGTCCACAATTGAAATGTCCCCGACTGCTTTACCCGCTGAAGAGAGGTTGTCCGTCCAAGCCCTCAAGCAAGGCGTCCCTGCGGATCTTGCCCCTCTTACCGGCAGGAGCGCCATCTTGCATCGTACCCCTTGGCATCCCCCGATTGCTACTTCTGCCGATGGTATTGTCGTTGTTATATTGTGGACGGCATCGACTAATCGAGTACTTCTTTAGGTGTTTACATCACACTACAAAATGGGACACGAATCATTGACGGTGTCGGAGGCGCGGCCGTTAGTTGCGTGGGAAATGGGCATCCGGTTGTAGTAAAAGCGATACAAGAGCAGGTAGAGAAGATGGCATGTAAGTCAGTATGCCCAGAGATATTACTTGACCTGAACCGTTTTAGACGTATACAACGCGCAGCTCTCAAACGAACCGGCCGAGGAATTGGCTAGAACTCTGATTGAGACGTCCCCCCAAGGCGCCTTTGAACAAGTCGGATTCTTGTCTGGAGGTGTGGGATTTCCTTACCATGCCAAACTATACTAAACAACGATCAGGGTCCGAGGCGGTCGAGGCTATGATCAAACTTGCTCGCCAATACTATTACGAGGGGAACCAGTCTCGGCGAACCAACTTTATTGCCCGCCAGCTCTCATATCACGGGAACACTTATGCAACATTAGCACTAGGGAACCACCCCGGTCGGCGAGTTCCCTACGAGGCTGTCCTTGATCACCAGAATTTCCACCACGTTGGACCCGCATATTATCGACACTATGCGCGGGAAGGAGAGAGTGAAGATGCATACGTGCAAAGACTGAAAGAAGAGCTTGATGCCAAGTTTCAGGAGCTAGGAGGGGACACTGTGATTGCATGTACGACTCACTGACCAGGTCCTGGGTTTATACTGATCTCTCTATCAGTCGTTGCCGAAACTCTAGTCGGCGCCACGACCGGCTGTGTGCCCGCTCCGAAAGGCTACTTCAAGGCCTGCCGAGAAATATGCGACAAGTATGGCGCGTTGCTTTTGCTGGATGAGGTGATGTGTGGCATGGGCAGCAAGTCGCTTGATCTTTTGTCTTGCAACCTCGCTCACACGTGCATACAGGGATGGGAACCCTACATGCTTGGGAAAGCTTTGGCGACGGCGTTTCTCCAGACATTCAAGCTGTCGCTAAAGGACTTGGAGGAGGGTAAGCCATTTTCCTTCTTTCAGCCTCGCGGATCTAATCCTCGCCCAGGTTTGCTTCAATTGGGGCAATCCTTGTCTCTCCCAAGGTTGCAAAAGGAATCCGAGATGGAAGTGGATACTGGTGAGCGTACTTTTTTGTGCAAATATGTAGCATACAACCTTTTTGTTCAGGCTTCACGGGCACACCTACCAAGCCCACCCAATTGCGTCCGCTGCCTCTCTCGCGGTCCAACACGTGATTGCATCGGAAAATCTAATCGAGCGATGCCATGAGCGTGGGGGAGAATTGGAACGGCTCCTCAAAGACAGGCTACAAGGGCCCAACGCCCGCGCCGCGCCGTATATTTCTGACATTCGTGGCGGTGGATTGTTCTGGGGTGTAGAGTTTGACATTCCACAAGAGGAGCTCCCGCGTATAAATGCTGCCTACCAAAGGTCTACTGGAGCAGGCGATGAGGTCTCGAGGAATCGACGATTCGGGTTGGTTCTCCAGGACAAAACGATGGACAAGGGGCTGGTCGTAATTGCCATGACAGGGTCTGTGGACGGGACGCGGGGGGATCATGCAATCTTGGCCCCCGCATACAACGTGACCAGCGAAGAGACCAAAAAGATTGTTGATCTCTTGGTTGAAAGTGTTGAAGAATTGCTGTTTCATTGATTGGTCAGTGCCAGAGGATTTTGATACAGGCATTGTAGTGACCATGTTCTATGTACATTACGTTGAAGCTCAAACAGAAATTGCGCGTTTGTTTCCAACCCGTGTTGTTCGGATGGGGATACACACAACCCAGGCGCAACTCCTATCAGCGAGCTGAGCATGTGCACTCGGAGTCTATAACATGTGCCAAGAGAGGTCGGTGCGATGAACCCGTGAGTACGTTCCACAAAGACCTGTGAGAACTGTTCGCTCGGTGGAATTTAACATGTCGAGTAGGTGCCTGCCCCATGTGATGTTCTAGACACTGAGTATTTTCTACCCCAGAGCTAGAAGTGACCGTTTAGCGAGAAGTAGGTCAACGCATAATCAATTGCCTAGTCTTCCGGCAATCATATTGTTTTTTCTATGAATTCTCGAACGCACAAACTCAATGGATTACTTCACAATCGGAGTATTACTTGGATGCGAACACCCTCGGATAAGTAGAGATGTTGTTGCCAAGCATGTTGATCGGATTATCTCACTTGGAGGCTTCCGCATAGAGCGGAAAATGCGCCAGCATTGAGTTGATTTCGCGTCTCCCGGCATCAGCTGGCCATATTTCTAAGATACGAACGCCAAGCCATCACGCGCACACCCGTGGCTACGCGAGCTCAATCCACAACCGATCAACCGTGTCGGGCAACAGCTAGCCCGGCCGGCCACTCCGGCAGACATGTCGTCTCAAAGCTATAGGCGACAGGTTTATAAGTGAGCTATGGCAGACCGTTGAAGCATCACTACCAACTCTGTTACACCCAGCAGGTTATAACCATGTTCAAGCTCTCTACTTCATTTGTCGCTGCGCTCGCTCTGGCGAGCAGTGCCAATGCCTGGTTCAGGCTTTCCTGTACCGACCCGCTCGTCCAAGGTACGCCGCATTTGTCCTGTCAGAGACTGAAAAACTAATGCATTCTATGCAGAGCGCGTTGATCCTGTTGTTCAGCCTGGAATGACCCCGTCGCAGCATGTTCACGTATGTCTATTCCATCCAAGCTCAATCTCATGCTCATATTTCAATTCTCAGACCGTGCACGGTGGATCGAGTACGACTATTTCTTAACTAGCGCTTCACTGTACTAACTGCCTTGATGCAGACTTTCGCTCGAACAGCACCTATGACTCTCTTCGCGCATCTTCTTGCACGTCTTGTCTCATCAAGCAGGTTTGTTTGCTTGTTAATTTCAGTCATAACTCGGCTAAACTTCTTTTTAGGATTTGTCCAACTACTGTGAGTACGGGACGACTTGCTTCAGCCCAGAGTCTGAAACTAGCGCGCAGGGTTCCCCAAGCTGTACTTTCGCGACCCAAAGACTGGACAATTCGAGGCAGTCGCCAACGGAGGTTTGTCGCGCAGTCAAATGGTATCAACACATGCTAACGCGCAACAGGTCTCTTGGTCTACTATCAAAACCGTGGTACCCAAGATAAGATCAACGGAGGTCCTGGACTCAAGGCGTTCCCCAAGGGCTTCAAGATGATCAGCGGAAACCCATACTCCCGTTCCAAGAAGTGAGTTGTGCTTGCTATATGCGCGCATCTTCTAACCAGTTCTAGATACGTCGAGGGTCTTGGAACTCAAGCAGAGCTGCGGGAGCGCGCTGCTGGTTGGATCTGCTTGCGCTACACCACCCCTAACAAAGACTACGAGGGCCACGGTTTCCCGACCACCGACTGTGAAGCTGGCTTCCAATCCCGCTTGCACATGCCAGCATGCTGGGACGGAAAGGTGAGGACCTGTCCTATTTTGCTAGAGTTGCAACTAATATCATAACCAGAACGTTGACACGGCAGACCACATGTCCCATGTTGCATATCTCTCCCAACTAGACAACGGTGACTGCCCGAGCACCCACCCCGTCGGTCTCATGAAGATGTTCTTTGAGGTGAGACCTTTTAATATCAGTGGGGCTTTGACTTGAGCATTGCGCAGGTTACTTGGAACATCCATGACTTTGCTTCCCGCTGGACTCCCGGCACGGATAAGTGGCCTTTCGTCTATGCTACTGGGTACGTTGATAGTCTAGCATTTCGTACTGCTTCTCATGGTTTCTCAGTGACCCCACCGGCTACTCGTGGCATGGGGATTTCATGAATGGCTGGGATGTGACTGTGCTCCAGAACGCTATCGATCAGTGTAACAATCCGAATGACGATACAGGGAACGGGATCACGGAAGCCTGCCGCTACTTTTCTTTGTCATCCGCTGTAGATGCGAATAAATGCAAAATAGCTGCTGTGAACAAGGAGGTGAAGGAAACAATCGACGGAGGTGTGTTGGCAAGGCTCCCTGGGTAAGCGAAATAATTGATATTCAAGAGCGAGGTCACTAAAGGATTTTATAATAGTTGCAACCCGATTCAGGCCGGTCCCGGTGATGCAACTTTGTATACTTCGGCTAATTGCCCGCTGTAAGGGTTGGCGGGGGCAATCGCCTTCCGCACAGACGGCCAGACGTCTTTTTTGATTGGGTTTTGGGATATTAGATGTACGATATCCGAATGTATTATCCAAAGAGATAGATTCGAATATTACAAATGCTCACACAACATGTGCGCTTGCCTGATAAGCTACTGCCTCTGAGTCAAAGTCTGAAAAATAGTAGTCTAATACGGCCTACAACGGCGTAGCCACATACTGACTAGTAGCCACGTGTCTGTTTTATATATTGGATATATATATATGCTGCTACATGCAAGCTAGAGCCATTTAGTAGCTCAGATAAGCTAGGAGAACAATAGATAGGAAAAAAAAAACAGGAAGAAAAACACAGGGCTAAAAAGCAAGATAGGAAGGCACTTACAGTATATGCGCGAGAGATTGCGTGCCCATTTATATCAAATTATTTTGCATCCATATTGAAAGTGCTACAAAAATAAGTACTGCGTTGAACTACACATAAGAAGAAAAAAACAGCAAATACTTTGGTGGCGCAAAAATAAATTAAGCGAGAAAAGGCAGTAGCGGCAGGCTTAGAAACGAGAGTAAGAGATGAGGTCATCTATATTACATCCTCCATCACAGAAACAGGTTTCAACCTGCTAAGTACCCACGAGCGTGTTGAGGGCGTCGATGTGACTGAAATTAATAGACCCACCGTGAGTTCTTGCGAGGGCCCGTTGAGCATCGCAAATTGCTGTCAGCATAGGCGCCAGAGTTTCAAATGATGTCTGCAATGTGAACGCAGTGTTATTTTTGAAAAGAGATCTCACCATTCGATTCTGCTCCCCAGGTTATCTCTCTCAGCCTATTCGGATGTCTGACTCAAGAGCCATACCATTTTCTTTTGGCTTGGCTTGACTGATTCAGACCACGTGACTCAACACTGATCTCCAGCTGAATTTACACTGATCATGTCTCATCGTCGAAACCGTATATTTGTTAATTTGGGCCATATCATCAAGTACTTTGGGGGTTATGATCGAATGGTGAGATCTATTTTCAAAAATAACACTGCGTTCACATTGCAGACATCATTTGAAACTCTGGCGCCTATGCTGACAGCAATTTGCGATGCTCAACGGGCCCTCGCAAGAACTCACGGTGGGTCTATTAATTTCAGTCACATCGACGCCCTCAACACGCTCGTGGGTACTTAGTAGGTGAAGACCTATTTTCGTAACGTCTCTTATTCTCTTCAGCCACGTTTACCGAGTGCAACACACGACGGACGATGAAAAACCACCAAGATAAGAGCCTTTTGTTTTTCTTCCCTATCAACGCTCGAGTATTGCAAGTGTGTTACCACTCTACGAGTCCCGCTTACGAGATTGGTGGCCCGGTCGCTCATTTGTGCGACGCCTGGTGGTAGGCCACAAACTCACTGTAATGTCGCCATCCTCTCGTTATCTGCTATATCCATCGTCGCTATATAGTACGTTATTTACCTATACAAGTATATGTCATAATGACGCTGGACGCTGGCAGAGACCGAGCAAACGACTTTTCTTCATGTTCGGGACTGTGAGACCGGTTTTCCCGTCCTTTTCCTCTTGAAATAGAGCGCAACACGCAAGACATATTATGTGCATGTATATTGCATTTTCCCAAGACCCTAAAGCTTAAAGTTAAGTAGATGATGACCTGCTTTACGCTACCATCACTGATACTTAGGTTATCGAAATTTGGATCGTGCTTAGCTGCAAAGTATAGGTTCAAGCGCAGTCTTTCACATTCGAATGATGCAGACGCCTTTTGATACATAACAGAAAACTAAACGCTGCCCCGAGCTAGTTCTCTTTTAATCAAAATGATGGTCCGCAGCTATAGCTACTCGAGTTGTTCATATTACCTCCCCTATAAACTCCCTCCTACCCGCAGATGGTTAAATTAATGATTGAAAAGGCGACAAAACTCCCACCTGAGGATATGGGCACAACAGCCGGGTAAAAGCGGCACCTTGGGCATGATTGCCGTTATACTTCGCGCTAATGATTGACTTGGGAGCTATTCCCTTCTCGACCCATTGCATCGAAGCCAAGATCATATCGTGCTGTGCGTCAAATACAAGAGACTGACCCCCAGCCCCTTGAGATACACTTTGTTGTCCTGGACCGCCGAACGAATCAGCACCTGTTCCTCCCGAGCAGTGCCCAACGCCTGGAACCATGAATAACCGATAGTTGTTACTCAAGTCGGCGTTCTGGAAATAGCTTCGAACATGCTCATAGTACCATAAGGAGCTTCCGGAACTAAAAGACACAATAATCAGCACTTGAAGGATCGCCGGAACAGCTCCAGGTCACGCACGGAATGAGCGGGTCTGCAAATCCGTGATATTGCAATAACTTTCCACCACGAGCAAAGAAAGGCTTCAAATTAGGATTGATAGCATTGGTCTGGCCAGGATCAGTAGCATCCCCGATCGCGGTAAGCCTCTGAAGCTCTGTTTCGTTGACTTGCAACGTACTGCCAAGACAGTCACAACGTGAATAACCAAATAGGTGAAATGATAACCCACGATACAGATGTTTTATTCAAAACTTGGTAGGAGAAGTAATCCGCTGTGGACAAAGTCAGTACAGATACGACGCGTTAACAGTCTGTGCACCCACGCGCAGGCCCAAAAGGGATACCGTTGATAGTAAATCCCCATCCAGATTCACTGCCAGGCTCAAACGTTGGGAATAAAAATTGGCTCGAAGTTGAAGTCCAGTTCGTGTAAATCGCTTTCAACGTAATTAGCTGGGGCTGCGAGAAGCAGTTCGCTGCGCTGAAATACGGAGAAAGATTCGTAGAGTTGCATGCGACTCGCGAGAGGTCTGGTTTGCAAAGCCTCGGCTAGAGCGACGTTAAAGCCGGAAGTTTCCATTTCCATTTGTTCTTACGTTTGTCAAAATTCCGTCTGAAACTCCGTCCAGCTTATCGCACTGGGCGACAACCTCGCTATTGAGTGCTGTGAACAACGAGCCTGGTATAACTGCCCCAGGCGTAGTGGCAGCTGCGTTTAGCAAATTGACATGCGTAGTGAAGCCATTACTGAGGGCTAAAGTCAGTATATTGTGTTTCAATAATTTATATAGCTTACAGGTGCGGCCACCATTGTGCGGCTATGATAGAAACATGAGCCCACGCATATACCCATACCGTGATTGTACTTACGTGCTCCAGCAATAACACCATCAAAATCTTCGGGGAACATTTGTGCGGACTTCATTCCTGTCTACTGATTCATTTAATGCGGACTGTGCAGCCGCTCCTGGCTTACCCTGCTTTCCTCCACTGGAACATCCAATCCAATAGTTATATTTTGGTTTCTGACCATAATACGCTTGGGCGATGGTTTTGGCAAATGCGGTGCTGAGGTGCACAGCGCGATAACCAAAGTCAATCTGGCCACTGGCAGTAAGAGACACATAAAGACTTGAAAGGATGGGATACTCCACCTGTGACTCGGGATTGGAGATAGCAAAAGTTCCGTCGATCGCAGTACTATATCACCAGGGGTTTATTGTTATAGCATATCGGATAAATATTAGCATACCCATTGTGCCCTATAGTCGCATGTTAGTCAAAGAATCAGCTTCAGGCGATTCGCGTACCAGTATTTGTGCTTGCAACGGCAAAGCCGTACTTTGAAAGCGGCACACCCATGTCCTATGTGCGAATGTCAAACAGCAGGGCTTAAAAGTTGCCCCAAATACTCACAGGATAGTTAACACCTCCAGCGTCCTATTGATTATATTAGGCATTACAGCTTAAATACAGAACTGTTGCACTTACGCCACCATTTCCAACCTAGGGCGAGAAGTTGTCAGAGTTTGGGGCTTCCAATTTGCGCAATTTAGACTTACAAAAGCGAACCGTCCTACTCGATACTTGATCAACAATCCCATTACCTGACAAAAGATTACTGTGCTCACCATTCCAGTGCTCTAATGCCGGCAACCAAACCTCGAACCGGAACTTAGATATTTTAGACGTGTTAAACTCCGCCCCGAATCGACAAAATTCTGGCAAATCCGGAACTGGCTGAGGGTACGCAGGGCCAGCATCTGGAGTAGAAAACGTGACATTTGCAGGGTGTCTATCAGGCAAGACTTATGAGCATAGCATGTAAGTTGAAAGGATAGAGAGCCTACACAGCCGAAACGTAGGGCTGAAGTCCGCTTATGAGCGCCTTGGATGTGTTGAGCAGTCCGGGACAGTCCAGTTTCTTCGCAGAGGCTCCACAAAAGAGAGCTGAGATAGAGAGGAGTTTCAAAATCATTTCTACGAGCCCCACTGTGGTTCAAGTTGAGGGGAGTGGGACGGCAACCAGCAAACGTGTCTAGCCCTTATAAACACTGTCTAACGGTAAATATATGCTACTTCGTGATAGGAATCCAAAGGTTCTAAGAGCATGTGGTCTAGTCATCAGCGACCGCCAAAAAGTATATCCAAAAGAACTCAGGTTTATTTCACGAAGAATGTCGGAAAGTATTCCAAAAATGGTAGTTGTAGCACACAGGAAGCGCAACCAGGGCTCTATCGCCACTTCTCACGTGACTGGGTTTGTCGGTTTTAACCTTCCACTCCATGATTCACCCGCCAACTCGCAACACAGTAGTGACTGAGCACGGAAAGGCGTCTAGGAGAATTGAGAAGTACTTTATCAATTCTCCGATATTCCTCTGAGTTCCAAAACTTGACCGAGGGGCGTCTTGATTAGCCGGAAGTCAACCCATTATTTCAAACCGTACAGGCCGACCTATACGTGGATTAGTAGCTCACTATTGGTTGCGAATATGCTCACAGTAGGGGATAAATTTTGGACACATGTTGAGTTCAAGCTGTTATTTCCATTAAGCGGATTCAAACAACAGTCGCCCGCTTTTCTAAATTTGGTAAAATGAGTAGTTCATAAGCAGCATTGCATACAAGACAGGTTGACAATTAGTTGTCAGACATGGCTGGCCGCGTCAACCTGTTTCGACGATAACGCATCGGCCTCCTAGGCCTGCCATAAGCTGCGACTCACTCAGTTTCTCATCTCTCGCGACCACCGCACCATAACAATGAGAACAATTTAAAAAATATGATGCTATTACACTGAGTTGAAATAGTTATTTTATTCAATCAATACATATTTGAGTTTAGCGCACCAGGAGATTTCCACTACCATTGTAAGCGATCAAGTCGGACGTGGCGCAACCTTGACCATAGCTCAGTTGCCGGTAAAGGAGATCTAGGCCATGATGCGATGCTGGCGCTGATGAGATGCGCGGGAAGGTAGCTAGCTAGAGGTGACTGCAAACTTGAATATGTCCGTATAGAGAACACCAGAACGTCACCCAGGGAGGCTACTGTGCCCTATCCGTGAATGAGCCGGTTCAAATTGTGATTATCAAATATAAGAGCAGCATGGATTTCGCTTGAAGGTGACAGGATATGCTCCCAACCTTCAACGAAGATAGCCATGTGTAAAGGGCTGAGTGAAATTGATTCCCGGCGTCTTAAGCCCTGCACAAGGCCCTGCAGACGACCAAACCATTCCAACCACGAAATCAAGAACTCGCGATAGCATTCGATTGCAGAGTAACGTGAAAGTCATGATTGAGACGTGAATAAAATAATGAAGGCATCTTGGCGCAAAACGTTGGAGGATCATCGGCCCCGAGGTTGGTTGTACTTCATCATCGGTGGGGTTTGTCCGCCCTTGAGCTCGTCGCCAATCGACGCAACCGACGAGCTCAGATGGTCAACGACAGCACATCCCTGAAGGGGCAGATCAGAAAGAGATGGGCGATGGGTTCGGAAGAACGCGAACGATCGTAAATACCTTCTCCTGTAAGCTCGACCAAGGTGCATCTGCCGTTCCGTTGAGGGTAACTAGGAGGATCGGATCGAGGGCTTCGTCTTTCTCTCCATGCACCGGAAGTGTAAGTACCCGGCCGAACTGGATCACGTAGTGAATTGTCAAAATAGTCTAACTTTGAAGGACCCGCACTGTGGGTGATCAAATCAAGCATACCTCGCATTCGACTCGTCCCACAGCAGCCGCAGACCCAGAGTCGTCGGCCGATAGACTGGCTTCGCGAACAAGATTGCTAGTGACGGATTCCCGCCAAGCGTCAATTCCTAGGGCAGCAATGATCCGGACACGTCGGTTCTGAGCCTCAGAGGTTGTGTCGAGGGTGTCAACAAAAGTGAGAGTCGCCCCATTCAGGTCAGAGATAACAGCCGTGTGAATGGCTGGGTATGAGATGCTTTGATCTAGCAAATAATCCAAGCTTTTGATGTCAAACATGGTTTTGGACACGGTTGTCCGAGTATGGTGGTGGTCATGGGAAGCTCACGTCTTTGGGCGCTTCTTGAGTCTGACAAACAAAGCCCGAATATCAAATTTAGGTACATTCAGCTACGAACGACCAACATCGAGCAACGACTTGCTACAAGAGCGACAACCAACAACATGACCGACGGTACGTCTGCGGCACTAGTTGACACACCACCCAATGCAGCGACTCGAGCGCTTCCCGTCGAAAAGTCGACAAATTTTCTTTTCTTTGCGGGTTACGTCTTCCCTGTACGCGATAACCCCGGGCTAGACAACAGCTCTTGTTCGAACCACCCCTTTATTGGCCCTGGAACTCGCATAACCCCCTGTTGCGACCCAAGGTTGCACGATTATTGACTTTACGCGAATGACGGCATCTTGACCGACCGTGTCTCTTGCACCGCGACGCCTGCCTAAACAACTCACATATATTGCTTCCTACCTCAGGATGGGCGAACTCTACCGATACTACTCCTGCTAACGGGGATGGATCTATTAGAAATGATCCCGTTGAACGAGATTCCTACAAAGACCGTAGTACCACGCCACCGGGCCATAATATTCGACGCAGCCGGAGTCCTGAGGGTAACAGGTGCGTCTTCAGACAATGTTCTAGAAGATAGAACGTCTCCTTATCGTAATGTTGCTGGCAGAGGTGACACCAACCCAGGCACAAATCTGCACGTTTCGGGATTGAATCTGCGTGTGACCGACCGAATGCTCGAAGATATGTTCAGTACATACGGAAAGGTGCGATCCTCTTACTCCTCAGAGTGAGGCACAATCCCATCACTTACTCATATAAACTCCCATTGCAGGTTGAAAAGGCGCATGTTGTATATGACCCGCATACGCGTGAATCGCGCGGTTTCGGATTTGTAATGATGTCCACTCTGGATGAAGCCGAGGCTGCAATCAGTGGATTGAACGGGCGCGTTTTGGAAGGCAAGGCCCTGCATATCGACAAGGTGAGCATAGCTTACGTTGGCTGATGCGTGATGTGTGGTATTTACAACTGATCACAGGCCCGACGAGGCAGGGCAAGAACACCCACGCCCGGAAGCTACAGGGGCTTCAAGAGGGAGCGTGATGAACGCCCATATGCTCCACGCCAGTACTACAACCGATACAGCGACGTAGACGATGATAGGTAAGTCTTTGTGCTGTTCTCTGGCTCGAGAGGAGGTTCTCCCTGGCGGGGGGAGAGACTCTCGCAACTGATTTTGAGAGCAAACCTTGGCACGATTTAATCTTCGAACAAGGCTCCCCGCCCTGACGAGAACCTACGACCCCTCGAGTGACTCGGCTCGTATTTTAACATCAAACGTGCAGATATTACAGACGCGGCGAGTATAGCCGGGGTTACCGAGACTATGATCGTGGTTACGATGACTATGGGAGGCAAGAAGAGCGTTACGGAGGCCGCTGGGGTCGATACAGCCCAAGATCCGAATATGAATACGACAGATACTACAACGGTCGAGAACGTGGGCGTAGCTCAAGATACCAAGATGATCGGTATTACTATTCTTCCAGGCGATAGGCAAGCACATCCGTACATCACAATACGCTCGACATGCGAGTAGAGGACAGACAGGCTTGCGTCCGATTGGCCTCCCCCACACACAGTTCCCCAGCGCCGCGTTTTTCGTACCTGTAATCTGCTTTACTGTAATCGACGTCATTTTCTCACCATCACTTTCCCCTGGTGTGCCGCATGTCAATCTGGCGTACCCATGACCTCTCCCCCGCCTCCTGAATCCGGCCCGATTACCGCGGCACCGGCGGCGCATTCTCGATCAAATAAAGTGATTTTCGTAATATTATACTCGATATAGGTGGGAAATTGGCAGCCCCGACATCGACGATCGCGAGGCAGCGCCGATCATCATCGCCCATCCGCTTCTCGGAAAATTGGTTTCGGAAAAATAGCACCACGTGATGAGTCATTTGTGGCAACGTCGGGATTTGCTTGGATCGAGGTGGTAGTGTTTGCGGGGCCTAGACATGAATTTCATTAGAAATTTTTAAATTGAATAGTGTGGGTTACGGAGTCTGTTTTTGCGGCGGGCGGATAAGTATAATTATATCAGTAACCGAAAGCGACTGATAGCAATGTTACGTTGTTCATGATGGGCCAATTTTGTCTGAGTTTCAACCAGCTCAGCTATATGCTGATTGTTGGATACGGCGGCCGCGTCGAAATTTTTTGTTAATTCTAGGTCTTAGCTCGTGATGAAAAAATGTTTCACATATCTGGAACTTACTACCGCTTCTAGCGCAAGCCGTCGGGATGCGGGGTACCATGCGCTTTGTTTCGGAGCAGGATCGACGGACGGACGATCAGCGTGACGATCGCGCCCTCGTTGCACACTACGATAAGGTCGAATAGACTTGTACATCTGACGAATTTCTAAATCTGCAAACCCTTTCCCCGCATATACTCTTACACTTGAGCGCTCGTGCTCCAACGATGAAGAGACCAAACAGGCGTTTCGAGCTGGAAACTGGTGGCTAGACTTTCATTTAGTCAAGGTTGAAAGCCCGATGAATAGGGGGCGTTTCTTTTCAGGAATGCATTTACTATTATTGCAGACGACTGAATCGGGTACAAAAACACATGTACAGGAATCGGGGAGGGGGAGCTCAACGCGATAAGAGACGCCTATTACTCCACTTGCCCCGCCTGTACGGTGCGTAATGCGGGGGACGCACGCTGCTCCAACGTCACTGGGGGTGAGGATGTTAGAGAATACCCCAGATTCGTCACCCTCCAACACGGCGCAAACCCAGGTTACGTCGTTCTACATCTCTCCTGCAGCGTGGTGCCAGATCTGGGAGATGGAGCTATCATCGAACGTGCGTGTTCACCTCCTGTTTGACCCGATGACCGGCCTCGTCGCGAGAACGAGCATCCTTGACGGACACGAGACGATGTTCGTACGTACTGC
>JAYRCO010000898.1:0-15542 GCA_037042815.1 Ceratobasidium papillatum | reverse complement strand
CGTCACGCTCGACATAACATCCCTTCATCCACCGATTCGTCTCGTCTGCTTCACCCTCCCGCGCATTTCTATCCCAGAATGCCGTGCGCGCATGCAATACTCGACGGTTGTCAAATACCGCACAATCACCCTCTTTGAGTAGGTACTCGAATCGAGCTTGTGGTTGAGCCAGAAGCTGGGATAGTTTCTGTAAAGCGGTGTAGAGTTCAATGGGTGAGTTGATAGGGAGTGGGGCTTGAAACGGCGGAGCGTAGTTGATCTCAGCGATTGGAGGGGGTGAGTTCGGATCGAATGTCTGAGAAATGGAATGGTCCTTGGGAGCAAGCTCAATGGTTGGATGAGAGCGATGTAAGTGGTGCCCGTCGTTCTCATAGTGGAACGGGATTGGTGTGTCAGCAAGAAGCTGGAAAGCAGCTCGATCCTGGCGCCAAAGATTGTGTGCAGCATTCAGTCCATCAACGAACACAGAGCGACCGCCCTCAACGCGGCTCTTAATACAGTGGAGGAACTGAATGTGTGGAGGGTTTTGCAGGTAGCTATAAGTACTAGGGTCAGTGCTGGACAGACATACGAAGGGACACAAGCTTACACAAGATCCATATGCAAGTCTAGTTTAAGGTTCGTAAATGCAATATTGGTGCTCTTCTTCTTGCTAACCACGTCCCACAGACGCCCATACATGGTTTCTCTAACAACCCCGAACACTTCCGCAAGCTCTTCAACAGCCGAGCGAGCACGCATTCCCGGTTCTGTCCACTCGTGTGGGACGCCTCGCAAAAGGAGGATGCCAAATCGGAGAACTTGGATGAATCCGGGAAGAGGATCGGCCTTGAACGATTCGTACGTGATGAAATGCGGCGCAGGTGTTGGGAACGAAGCCAAGTCCCAGGGCTGACGGGCAAAGACGTCATCGTAATGCGAGAGTTGACGTATTTTGCCTGAGGGTTCGGCGTAACGTGTCAAAAACGGGAGTGGATAGATCGACACATGGGTGCCTTGTTCCTCTTGACCACTCCAGGAAACTTTAACCATGTTGCCATCTTGGGTAATAGACTCAGGAACCGAAGATAGGAAGTCGCCGGTTCGCGCCAGTTTTTGTTTTGTGGTAGGGTGAACGCAGCGAGGGCATTGGCAACTATCACGAAGCCATGCGTATGGGAGTGATAGTGGTTGTGAAACTGAAGGGCCGGATACATGTAACTTGGTATGTTCTTTTCGAAGAGTCAGTTTGGGCGAAACACCTTGCACGGTGGCGAAGTGGCGCTGTGCCAGACAGGAACTAGCGGTCTTGGATGACCCTACGAGGGAAGCAAAGCGCCATAGTGGAATAAGTGGTTTATACATAGCGAATCGCTCGGATAAAACCTGATTGGCACTCAGTCTGTTATATCGCAAGCATTCAAGTTTACTGGAACTCACTATTCGTACAGGGCTGTTGATACAAGTAATAGCGATGGTGGGAGAGACTGGGTCGATTTTACATCCCCCAAATCTTGGAAACATCAAGGTCGGGGCTCGTCTTATCATTGACCGCGTTGCGGCAATCGCACTATGAGATCATACTCAGTATTGCCTTATTCGCCTCCGTCAGTGGCGTAGCCTTAGATATTATTTCATATTTATAGAGGCACACTTCACACACGTCGATATGATAACGTTGGTACTTGAGCTCAGCTGACTAATATCTCTACCACTTCTCGACAACGCCTCCAGAGATGCAGCCAAAATGTGCGCACTGATCTTTTGGAGATGCCCAATCTTCGGCTTTCCCTGTATTTCGGGTTAGTATGCTCAGTGTGAACATTCTTTGCCTGATTCGTACCTCCGAAAAACGTTTGAAAATGAGCGCCACGAAATATGACATCTGGGTCGACCCGGGTTTCTAGGTTTCGGATATCAACCACTAGTTTCCCGTCTGCCCATAGTTGTAGTATGCCTGGATTTGGGTCAATTATATGGACCGCACCCAGGTTTGCGACCATGCTCACCGTTTGCTTGGCCCGGATCATTCAGCCTAACCCTCTCGGCAATCGTCGTCCACTTTCCAGGGACGAAGCAGAAACTTCCTCTCGCGACGGACCAACCGAAATCTGGGTTGCAGTGCGTCAAAGGTGGAATGTCCTTTAGCGCAGTTTCGTTGGCAGGGGTGGCTGGAATATAGGCGTATATTTCTGCCTCGCCTTTTGATCTGAAGCTTCGATTTGAGAACTATACGAGCATATGTGAAGTAAAAATGTACCTCCACATAAGACGTAAGCTGAAACACTTGTCCCGACCATCTTGGCGGCCACCAGAGCAGCCATAGGCAATCTGCTTTGTCGAGCCACCATCTGCGATTTATCTGTCAGAGTTTGACTGGGCATCTATTTTGAGTAGTTACTCACACAGCCCCGGGATCTTTCCTCCCTTCACAAAGTCGAATCCATCTTCGAACCGAATAGAGTACGAAAACAAAGCGTCTCGAGCAGTTTCATACCCGCACGCAGTTCCGGGACCCTGTAAGTAGAAACCGAAACCGCCCTTGATCTTTCCTTGTGGATTGATACTGCCCTGGGGGTAAAATGCCTCCCAAGCGTGCACGCCGTCTACTTCTACGCATCGATGAGTGAATCCGGGAGTAGCCTTCTCGACTCCTAGGTCTTTATCCGCGAGAGGGAGAAGCGAGATATGAGAATTAACCGAGGCACAGTGGGGAAATGTCGTAAAGCCTTCTAGGACTGGTATTGGGAAAAGGTGCGAGGGGTCAATGCAATGATGTGGCGTTGATGGGAGCGGTGTTTGAGAATCGGAAGAACTGTCGTCTAGATGTAGTTTTGCCTTGATTTTGTTGAGCATGGTGGTGGACGAGTTAGGTTATCGAGGTTGACTCGTGACGTCAGGTGCCTAGTGAGGCTATGCGGGCCACAAGTTCGGGACTGATTACGTCAGCCCTGCTGTTCCCTGCTCGGCGACCACTGGCCACCAACACAAAGCTCTTCTGCTTCAGCGATCTGGCTCTCGTAGCGTCTTATCAATCTCAATCCTCGTATTCACCTATTACCCACAGTTTTACTGGCGTGATTGGACTTGGGTCTTAACGGATTACCCTGGACGTCTTTGCAACGTGACAGACGAGTACCGCACCCGGCAGGTTATTCGTTGTCTGATATCGTTGCTTAAAAACCTATTCTACAAATGTGTTTCCAGCTCAAGAGCTATCAACACCTGGATATTATTTGTGTAATTTGGTAGCGAAATTCAACTATCTGTGGCTATCTTGAATTCAGGGGACAAGTGCTACGACAGTAGATTTACGCCCCACACCCCAAAGCCAAGATTAGGACTAGTGCTATTAATATGCAGAGAATGATTCTCCTCGACATCATTGTTCCTTCGTATCGCGTCGACCTCAAAACGCTTTCACGGATTCTTTCCCTGAAGCCGAGTGCAAATTGCACAACTACCTTTATCACCATCGTAGATGATCCTCATTCACCGGCAATATCCGAGCTTAAACAGTCCTACAGTCGCCGAAGAGACGTTCGTATCTTGGTGAACAAATCAAATCTCGGTGCCAGCGCTTCTCGTAACCGAGGGTTGGTCACGTCGTCGGCGGAATGGGTCGCATTTTTGGATGACGATGTGATTCCAGCGTCTGATTATCTCATCCAGGCAGAACATGCTATTCGTGCCCGTCCTCATGCCGCTGGATTTGTCGGAAATACATACTTCCCTCCCCCGTCAAATATCTTTACGACCGCCATACATCTTAGTGGTGTTACATACTTCTGGAACATTGCTGATAAAATCAAAGACGATATACCATGGGGCGTGACAGCCAATCTTATCGTTCGCCATGACACTACGCACGGCGTATGGTTTGATACCTCATTTCCCAAACTCGGTGGCGGCGAGGACATTGATTTTTGTCGACGGAAGCGGCAGGTGTCGATTGAACGAGGGGGAATTGGGTTTTGTGGTGCTCCCAAAGTCGTCGCTGTTCATCCATGGTGGAACGAAGGACAAAGATCTTATTGGAGGTTCTTCAGATGGGCGATGGGCGATGGTGCTTTAGTCAAAATGCACCCTAAGCTAGCTTGGCGTGACTGGTCACCCAACAGTGCGGAACTGCTACTGTTTTCGCTTCCACTTCTCTTGTCAGGTGCTGGACTTAGGTTTTGGGGCTACGGTAGTACGCTGAAAAAGATTGGCTTAGCACTTCCTATGAGCACTATTGTGGTGAACATGGCCAACGACGCATATAGCCATTCCGTTCGGGGTAGCGCGGAGTCTTCTTTTGTCCAAGCTTCTACGTCTCGGCTTGGTTGGTATATCGCTAGCTCGGAGGGGACTTTGATCAGGATGACCAACGAGATGGGTCGCTTGGTTGGTATCTTGAAGCGTCAAGAATGGACATGTGTGGGAAGGCGGTTTGACTGGTTCGCTGGAGGTCCTGGATCGATTACACCGGAACGCACAGGAAACCTGCGGAGGTTCCTCTTTACTTGCGCTCTTACTGGAATCGTAGCAATGCACTGAGCTATTTAATCAAAGCAAGATTAATCCACCCCGTTTGTGTGATCGATGCGCTGAGTATGGAGAGAACTAACGATAGCATATGGATTGAGAAATCGTGTTAGTAAGCAGGCTAGGAGAAAAATAGCTTTACTCGAGCTACTACTTACACACAAAACTGGAGTCAATTAAAAAAAGGCCTGTTCTTACCAGTCAGCATAGACCTGCATGTCCATTAAGACAATAATAACCCGTGAAATTGAGTAGGAACCTGAACATAAAAATTTCAACGGAAAGGGCGCACATTCATTCATGTAACTTGAGAGGAAGTTGAGACTATAGGTAAATCTATAACTAAGTTATGGCGTGTTGTGGGCTGTTTACAACTGAATCAAGATCTTGCATGAAGGCGCTAAGCTGATATCTCTTATCAAACAACCACAACCAAGTTGTAAGGTCATTCTAAATGCCGTAGATATGCTGAGACGAACATTATTATCTTCGTTCCTAGCTTAGAAACCATGCCAGAGCACAGGGAAACCCCTCTTAGAGAACTCAAGTTCACGAGGCATAAGCGCCACCGCCGTGCTGACTCCCTAGTAGGTGAATTGAAACCTCAACCGTTCAAATTAACCCAGCCGTATCTTTCGCAGCCAGCGGGCCCTAACCAGCCCCCTATTCATGGGCATAGTACAGCCTACAAACCACAGTATGGTTTGAATATCGGCGGCGCAACGCCGTATGAACGACTCGCAGCTGATAAGCCAGGCGCAGAACTAGAATCAGAGGGAACAATATGGCAAATATATGTCGATGAAGCACAAGAGCACGACACCGAGCTCGTAGAGCGTGAAAATGACAATTTGGATATGATGTTGCTTTTTGTGAGTTAGTTTGCGCACGGTCCTGTTCGAAGCTGATTGTTTTGGCCCTTTGATCATAGGCAGCTTTATTCTCGGCCATATTGACATCTTTTATTATCGAATCTAAGGATATGTTGCAAGAAGACACCGCCGAAACAACAGTCACACTCTTACTTGCTATCGCGCGATCTCAGCAACGGCTTGAGCAGGGCACACCCCAGGTGTTCCCGCTGATTGAACGCCCCGCGTTTTCAGCGCCTATAGAAGCACGATGGATCAATGGACTATGGTTTACTGCACTAGCCCTGTCGTTGGCTGCAGCCCTCATTGCAATGCTAGCCAAGGAATGGCTCGCGACCTTCAAGGGCTCCCGCCCTCGCCCTGCTTATGCGCATACATTGGTGCACCAGGAGCGGCTGAATGGCCTTCAGAAATGGGGCGCCTTGCATACAATCGATGTACTTCCGACGTTGTTGCACTTGTCTTTGCTTTTATTCTCGCTCGGACTGGCAGTGTACCTCTGGACGCTGGACAAGGGTGTTGCAATTGCTGAAGTGATAGTTACTGGAGCAACCCTGATATTCTACGCTGGAACGGCCTTACTTGGGGCTACGTATCCTTCGTGCCCTTTTGTGACTCAAATCTCGAAATATATTCGAGCATTCTTTCAACTAATCAATCGGTACACTAGACTGGCAGCAGCTATTGATAATGTTCTAAAAACAAATATTGATGAAGAGGCAAAAGAAAATCAAAAACTGAAGGCGCTCTGGTGGCTCACAGAAAATTCACGCGACCCAATGGCGGGAGACTGCGCTTGTCAAGTGCTAGCAGGAGTCAACTTGAACCGGGCTGAAAAGATCTCGGTTGACCAAATCAATTGTACTCCTCAAGCAGCACCATCCAATACTGGAAACAGTCAGGCCGAGGCTACAGAGAATACAGCTCAGCTTACAGTACAAAAGGATAAGCTTCTGGCGAACCCAGCTCGTCATCGTCTCATTGAAAATCTATACAAGGCAGTCCTTACTCGCATATCCGAAGGTCGCCTCCGCCTGCCACAAGAACCAGCAGAGTACAGAGGGATGAATTTAGCCCAATATGTTTATGCATTGCCAAAGCTAGTTTACATACTGGAGCAACATGCAACAACAGGACAAACAGTTGAAAGTGACAAGTTATTGAAGACACAGCTGGTGAGTCTGCCAGCCCCAATTAACATTCACTCTGTCTGCGTCAGAGATGCTAACAATTGGATCTAGGCACCTGGATCTGTGTCTGAATCAGCTTTTAGCGCACTAGACCTTATTTGGACGAGTGCATATCCAAATCTGAGTCCTGACTCATATGCAACATTCTCGAGTGCTGAGCTTCGGTTGATTGAAACTGCAACCTTGATACAAAGCTTAGCACACGGCCCTGCGATACCAATACCTCAACAAGAACCGGGACCTGAAATTCCAGAAATACAGCATACTGCATTGCCTGCTGACGTGACGACAATTGAAATGGAAACTGATGATGCAGCCTCTTTGACTGAGCCAAAAGCCCTGTTTGAGCTCAAAGCACGCTATAGTCGTGTTTTGTCATTTGTTGGGTTCTTGCTGAATTTCCACGGGGTTTATGGCATGCAAATCACTGCTCAACCTCTGGTCCATCTGCTTGAATCGATAGAGTCTGCGTTTCGACGACCTGAGATAAACCCACAAAATCACTTAAGCACATGCTTACCTCAATCAAACGGATCTGATTTACTTCCTGGGTTCACAATTACTGTGACGCCACGAGTAGCTTATGAGTCCCATATCGTTCCACCGTTAGCTATCGGCGATGAGGATGGTCTTATGGCTGGCCTTCTACATGCTGTCTCTGCAACAGATATCCAAGACACGCCCGCTGTGGAGGTTGCTGCTGAACGTGCATTAGCTGTCGCTGGTCCTGTGCTACTCAAACAGTGGGCCAGCATGATGAATGTTAATCCAGCGCATGAATTATGGAGGTTCTGCCCTGATGCAGACTGCATAGATTCAGCTCTCAAATATTGGCCGCCAGCGCGAAAAGATCAGCTCGAAGGCGTAACCCAATCAACGTTGCGCCAAATGCTCATCATTGCTACAGTATCAGTTGGACTTGCTTCGTGCCCGCAAATGGCCCAACTCCCGGACATCGCAATCAAGTCGCTTTATCATAGGGCTGACACTCTTTCCGGACGAGCTGCTCTGATAGACATCACGAAAACGGATGGCTTTGGTGAACTTATCTCAAGGCTAGCGGACAACATCCACGCGAATCAGCATAACCTTAAACCAGAAACAATCCAGTTGTTCACTCGGCTACTTGTACTTGAGCATAAAGATTCAACTGTCCTTCGTAATCGATGCATTACACCACCTAGTCTTCCTTATGTCCTTCGACTGTTAGCTGCCCTACCGGATGCTCAAACACCGGTCCTCTTGATCCTTACTGAGGTTCAGCAGCATATTGGATGGGAAGTGGATTACTTCTGGACTTCGAATTACCGTTCTTCCTTCATGCACCATGCGGATGGTTTCGAAGCATTATCCTTAGTCATTCCGTACTTGGACGCGGGTTCCTCACAAGACGCCGTCAATTGTACAATCAACGTCATTCAAAGTCTAGCTCAGTATGCCGAAAAATCTTGGCGGTCGGACGCAGCGTTTCAGCCGTCTGCCATTCCGCCGCTACTCGAAGCTGTGCGGCTTGTGCTCTCGGCTACCGTTAGTGGACAGAAAAGCTCACATGATCTGATTGCATTCACGCGTGATGTGATGGAAATCCTCCGGCCTTTCCAGGAACAAGATAGCGACGTGTTCGAAGAACATTCCTTCAATCTGATTTATATGTACCAAATCATAGAATCTGTTACCAGCTGGAGAGACGACCTTGCAGATCTACTGTTTGAGCTTGGCCGTTGGGTAGACCACGATACCAAGTTATACGCAGGATTAGAGGCATTTCTTAACCAGGAGCAACAGCTTGAAGAAACGGCAGGTCCAGATCTTATTGATTCAGGCCCCCCCAAATGATTTTAAATCTTTCAGGTTGAGCACTAGAAATTATAGATTCTTGGCGGTAGCTCGAAACGCCACTGGGCTACCCGGCAGAGGTTAAATTTTTGAAGTTGAGCAGATAGTTATACGCCATTAGTGCTCTCGTCTTTAAGGCTACACCCCAGTAGCACAGCGTATAAGTTATAATAATATCCATACATGAACCATTCCTGAATATTATCAACAAATTAGTTGAGAATACCGCGACGGACAAGGAGGAATTTTTTGGTATCTCAAATGTGTTGGATGGTTGGGTGAATGCCGATGAGCGCGATTTGGAAGGCTTTTTCAAAAATGTTATGAATCAAGCTAGCCCGCCGAATAGATGCAATAAGATGTTTCTAACTCAGCGATCCAACGCTTCATGCCTTGCACCGGCAATCTTGTTGCGCTTACTTGTTACGGAAATATCTGTAATTGACATTCGAACTCTAGCAAGTGGGGCCTAGTGATCGTCGCGGTTGGAAGGAGAAAGGCGAAGAGCGATTGTACTCAGCAATTTGGACGCAAGGCAAGGGGTCTGTAGAATATTCCTGTAGTCTGTGGAATGATATCGAATCGTCTGGAATGTAATAGAACGTGCTAGAATGTAATCGAGTTAGTGTGAATGTGCAGCAGCGCAGAGTTATGACTCGGAGAGATTTGTAGGGTATAAATAGGGGTCGTTTCGACGCTCCTAGCACATCATCACTTTACACTCTCACCCTCTTTCGTACAATAGTTTCTATGCAATACAATATATACATTTTGCTTTCTATAGATTCAGTAGCTAACCTGCCACACTCCGTTATAAAATACTTCAAACCGTGGTAGTCCCGCCGCCGGCTAACACGGTTTTGGTCAACATTGCAGGAAATGCATGGAATGTCATGGCGCACCGCTTTCTTTGTCTTTCGAGGCAGTGATGAGCTCCGCAAGCACAGTGTGCTATCTAAGAGCTAGTCTGTATTTGTATCTCAATTTCGTATATAAACTGTTTGGGATGGTAATCATACGCAACACCTACTAGCTTTGCGTGATTAGATGTAGTTGCGCCATGTCGCAGTCCATAGCTCCTGCGTTCTCTTGGCTATAGAACTGCATCAAAAATCATAGTATCTGTCTTATATCATTCAGGAAAGCCCGGATGCCTCTCTGGGTGACTCCGGGGTTCTAGCGGCATATCAATGATTTGGGTGGTGTTGAAAGTAAACATCCCGTCGTCTCTCCGGGTATACCTGTACAGGTAATTGACACTAATTGCGGTTGTTCAGGAGTATATATACCGCTGCTCGCTTCAGACTAGTTATACCGAACCTTGATTTCGATTTTTCTCGCAATGAGGTTGCTGTTGATTCTTTTCGCTACTATTGCTCCGGTTTTTGCTTGTACTCCCGGCTCCAAACTATCTCAGAGGGAAGCCGAGGCTCTGGTATAGGATTATTTTTCTATTTCTTTATTGGATCGTGTTCTTACTGTTGCCATCAGCTCAAACCCGCTGGCATAACTGCAAGTTCTTCCGGCCAATGCACTAGCCGATTGAACCCTCGATGCACATCATACGACGGCATTCGCTGCGAAACTGTCAATGGTTTGATCACGCTCAAGAAAGCTAGTCGTTGTACCATTGTTATCACGGGCGGCACCGAAATCAGGGATTCAAACGAAACTTACAGGTTAGTTTTATTTGGGATCTACTAGATTAAACTAACTTGAAGACTGGACATCCTAGTCACCACGATGGCTACAAGGTCGATATACGTAAAAACACTTGCATCGGCACTTACGTTCATAAAACCTTCCCCAAGACTCATAACAGCGACGCGGGATTTCCCTGCTGGCAATCCAAGGCCGGCAATATCTACTGTGTGAGTTACACTACGTTGTTGTTGGGTCTTGGGCCTTTGTACTGAATTATCTCCTCGATAAAGGACGAGCGTAATCACTGGGATGTGTGAGTGTGGATGTTTGCTCAGTACTTGCAGTCAGTGCTAACCATTACGATCGTAGGACGTACTTTGGGAATGTCCCATGAGGCACAGCCTCAATACCACGTGAATGTGTATGTTTTGCTTCCAACGCGATATGCTTCTATGTTCCGTGTATGAAATGAAATTGGAGGTTTGGTCTACCTAAACGTGATTGATGTGTCGTGCATCGTATGAAATTGTTGGCAGAGCAAGTTTTGGCGACCTGAATAAACGCTACCTGTCGTCAGCCGGTCTTTCATATGTGAATGCGAATCTAGGCTCGTTTTATGTTCTGTTTCAAGGTCAAAACTGGCTTACGACGTAGGAATACAAGCTTGGGTGAATCAAGGAAATAGTCACGTGGTGGTTTCCCATGAGGCAACTAGAGGAATTACATGCTTGATACTCTTATTTCATCTAGCCAACTCTTGGCTGTCTGTGTACCGAACTGGTATTTGACTCTGGAGTAACTCGTGACTTGACCAGCCGATTGACGGAGATGCTAAATTTTGGGTCGCACGGGCATGTGCGCGTGCCTGCATGTCAAGCAGGCGCCTGGAGCTTTCTACGCTGTTCACCCGCCTTTCTATCCTTTCACGTCGGCTAGAGCCACACTAGGCAACTCCGAGTGCTCGAATGAGCGAGTTCAGAGATGCCACGGCTTTGATCCGAGAATGTATGCGCCCGACTGACGCTGGCCGTTGATGCCCAGGAGTTTCCAAAAAGGGAAATCGACTGGCGGTTGTGGCTTGGTATTGATATAAATACAGCTGCATGCTTTCGACTACCTTCGTTCATCTCAACTCTCGGATATTTCTGCATCATGAAGTTTGTTGCCATTCTCCTCGGTGCGATTGCTTTGGTCTCTGCGGCCCCTAGTCCGTGTTCATCCCCGGCTACGAAACTCACTCAGAGCCAAGCTGAAACACTCGTAAGCATCATCATCGTCAATTCACTCATTATGATCAATTCCATTAGATTGGAGGAGCCGGAATCAGCCATTCTTCTTCCGGCGGGTGTACAACTCGGTCCAATTCGCATTGTACATCGTACGAAGGGATGAGGTGTCAAACTATGCGAGGCGTTATTGCGATGAAGAAACTGACAGGGTGTGCGGTTACTATTACTGGAGGGACCGAGAAGGGACATTCTACAAAGGGAACCCATACGTATGTCATTTTGTATCGAAAGGTGTGGCTCGAGGCTGATTTGGGAGTTGGGGGTTGAAGACATTATAATGGCTGGAAATTGGATCTTCAAAAGACGAGTTGTGTGAATAAGTATGTTCTTGGGCTTGGGCGCAAGGGGAACTGTGATGGTGGGTTTCCGAGGTATTTGGCTGGGACGATCGTTTATTGTGTAAGTTCGGTTTTGTGTTGGATTGAGGTGTGTACTGATTTGGTTTTGGGATTTTAGGATGAGAAGAATCATTGGGATGTGTGAGTAAAGATTCCCCTAGCTGTCGGGGAACGTCGCTGACTTGAAGAATAATAGGCAATATCTTTAGGAGTATGTTGTGATGCTCAATGTTTGCTTGTATGGTTGTTTGAAATTCAATGTCACCTTGAAATCATGCAATGCTGAAGCTCGTCACGAGAGTGCCGCCAGCGAGTGCTCACCGCCGCTTCGAAAGATAGCCTCAATCGAAAGAGGCTGACACAGAATATACGTAACCGTGGGATATAGTCCTCCCATATGAATCCACCTCCGAAGAAAGAGCGAACAGTTGTGACCGGCCAATCAATCGCCACATCGACACGCCGAGCGCTTACGATTTCCCCGCGACACAGCCACTGATGCGGGGTAATGAGCGTTGACGTGGCGAGTCGGATCTCCTCCCGGACGACGATCATGGCGGGGAAGAAACCGCTCCCCGTTCTCCTACCAAACGGCACGCCTCCAACTCAATCCTCCAATGGACCTCCACCGCAGAATGGAAAACAAGTTTTACGAGTGAATCGGGCGTGTAATGCGTGTCGAAAGTGAGTCGGTTTCATTTGATTTTAGTACGGGATGGCTGATTGGATGTGGACTAGACAGAAGATGAGATGCGAAGGACCGGATAATCCTCCTTGTGCACGTTGTCGAGCGGCTGGGATCCAGTGCGTGTTTGAGAAGATTGCGAAATCAGATGGAGACTCGGCCGAGTGAGTTCCTTGTCATGCGCATGCTACGTAGCTAATCTCACTCTCTCAGACGACTACGAACGCTAGAGACGCAGTTTTCGACTATGCAAGGAACACTCATGGATATTTTATCTGAGCTACGTCGACCTGCGCCAGTTCAGCCGACGGTGACTGTGCCTGACTCGCCTCGTCAACTTCCGAAAGATTCCCCGGCATATTCACATTCCCCCGCATCCCAGTCAAGCTACACACCCGCACCCGATCCAACGCCCCCGCCTCCTCCTCCGACCAACGTCCCACACAGACCAGCGCTGGGGTACCAATACCAACCTCAACTCCCACAACAACTCCCAAGTCTTCAATCTGTCCTTCCGCATCATTATCAGCATTCGCCACCTAGTTCAGGGTTCAGCCGTCCACATAGTCACAGTCATAGTTTCCATGGTGGACCTCCGCCTGCACATCATTCGTATCCTTCTCATCGACGACTTCCAGATCCGGCTTCTCCGTATCGACCTGCGATTCTTTCGGGAATTACGAGTGCGGCTAATTCGGATGATGAAGGGGACATTCCGAGTTCGGCTTTGTTGGCTCCTATTGGGGTTCTCAATGGTTAGTCGAGCTTGGTTAGTGTTATAAATCGAGTTGCTGATGTATGTTGACTGGGTTGTAGATCTTGCTGCGCAAGGTGATTCAGGCTCTCGACATGGATTAAAACGAAAACGAGGGGACGCGGCTAGTCCGGCATGTTCGTCCCCATCTTCTCTTCCTCCCTTTCTCAATCCTAGCTGACATACATACCTCCAGCCCGTTCATTCAGACGAACATCCTCATCCATATCTTCACATCGCTCACCAGCGCCACCTCAACCCCGTGAATCCACACCTCATATATCCGAAATTCCTCCGATGTCGGAGCCGGAAGTGGAAAAAGAAGAAGCGGTGGAGGAGGAACATGCGCCTGAGCGGGAACGGGATGCGATTGAGAGGGGGATTGTGAGTGAGAGTCAGGCGGGGGAGTTGTATCGGATGTGAGTGCTCTTTTTGTTTTGCATGGGGTGGGGGTTGATTTTGTGGTGGGGATAGATATTTTACGGGGTGTTATCGTGTTCTTGTGAGTCTTTTCTGATTTTATGGATGGGGTAAGGGTGGGTGTTGATAAAGGGTGGTGTAGGCTGTGTTCAACGAACGAGTTGATACGCTCGAGTCTTTACGTGCTCGATCTCCGTTTTTGTTGAATTGTATTCTTATGGCTGCGAGTAAAGCACGAGATGGCGGGAGTCCGCCTAGTCGGGTACGTCTTTGCCCTATCTCTTTTGCCTCATCTTACCGATCGAATTGATTTAGACTCAACTGGCGCTCGTGAGGGAATGTTCGAGCATGGCAAAAGAGTACCTCTTCGGACCTCTTAAATCTGTAGAGATCGTGCAAGGGTTGTTGTTGATCGCTGGATGGAGTCATTCGACTGGTCCCACTGGGTGGTTAGCTGCTGGTGCGTTCTCCCTCTCTTCTCTTTCCTCGATTATTCGACTGAGTTTTGACGTTGATGTAGGTCATGCGATCCGGTACGCTGTCGAATTAGGCTTGCACAAAGCTCTCCCTCGACTTGCTCGACGGAAGAGTGGAGTGGAAAGTGAGAGTGAACGTGCGTTGGTTACTGCTGCGAGGACGTGGTGTGGGCTTTACGTGTTTGGTGAGTCTTGATGTTTTTTGTTTGGCGTGAGGAGAGCTGATTCGGGGGTGAGTGTAGAGTATCAGTGAGTTTTTGGTTTTTGGATTATATTCTGGGATGGAGGTTGATGTCGGTGTGAAGGATTTCGTTTGGGACTGGGCGGTGAGTGTTAGGATTTAGTTTGATTTGATGAACGCTTATTTTGGGAATTAGACCAGCGATGATGAGGGGAGATAAAGTAGGTTCCGGAGTGTGGTTTTTGATTTGGTTGTTGATTGGTTTGGTTTGTGTAGTCGTTGATTCGAGGTACGTTTTACGATACACTGCTGGAAACAATTGGACTGACGTAATATGTGTAGCGAGGGATATTCTGTTGAAGCATCCGCTTTCGATCCCGACGGACGCGAGACTTGTATCGACGTGTGAGCTCATGACGTTGCAGAGTACGTTCTACCCTCTTTATTCTACCTTTTTGTTACTAATGGACTGTGTTATAGGCCGGATACACGATTCTCTTGGATCATTGGACGAACCTGTCAACGAAGATCGGGTGATTGAAGTCTTGAGGCAGAGTGTTTTAGATTTGGACGCTTGGCTGGCCGAGTGGACCACTATCATGAGTAAGTGTCGGTTATTCCTTCGTTATCGCTAGCTCATAATACCTTTTGGCAGAAAGTCTAGGGCTAGATTCGAGAGATCTCCAGTTTTTTCACTCTTCGGCACAGATCCAGATGTTATATGCGCATTTATTCCATCACTGTATCGCGCTTAGGAATTTGCATACTGTTGCGGATGCAAGGGCTCTTCGACCCGAGGTTCGTTGTGTTAGGATTGAGGTTGGGTGTATGCTCATGGTGGAGAATAGATGAAACAGGTGGCGTTGAGGGCGATTGATTATGCTCAATCGGCGATTTCAGTTTGTATTGGGAATCATGAGTATCGGTTGGGGTTAAGATATGGTGAGTAGCTTTCCGAATCAATCTGGGAAATATAGGCTGAGGGGGCGTGTATAGCGATTTCGTATAGTCATACGTGTGCGGCTTTTGCTGGGGCGTTTTTGTTACGGTTGACGAGGCTGTTTCCGGAGGATTTGGATGTTCATGCTATGATTGTTATGGTTGAAGAGCTGGCGCATTTACTGGATGAAGGTATGTTCATCGGCATAATTAGGGAAGAGTACTAATCTAAGGATGGGATAGTCCCGGCTGGCCGATTCGCAAGATCATTATTCCAGATGATCAAAGTCTCTCAAGAACGACTCCGCGCCAAACAAGCCGCCTCATCCATGTCTCCACCTTCACTCGCCCCAACAATGTCCCACGAAAGAGCCCAACCGGCACTGTCCTATACTGGCGACCTTGCCCAAGT
>JAYRCO010000897.1:0-15629 GCA_037042815.1 Ceratobasidium papillatum | reverse complement strand
CAACCCTACCGATCCTGGCTGCATTCGCTTCGCTCCCGGAACTCGAAGAACTCGAAGTGATCCTATACTTGCAGTCGGACGTCGTGATTGATGTCGATCATATGGAACCGGCTCTCGTTTTCGTTTGCTTGAAAGCTAGTACCGTTTGTGCGTACCAGAATAGGATGTGCTCGAGGCCTTCTCAGCAGGCGACGTGTGAAGAAGCTGCAACGCTCGATCGTGCGCAGTTTTTGAATTCTTACATTGGGACCTTACGAGAGCTACAAGATCTGCGAGATGCTGTGAGAGAGCCTCTGAGCATTCCGCGTTAGTTCGTTTCTTCTATCGAATGAGATCTTCCTGTTTCTATTCATTATTTCTATTTGCTCCATATCAAGGCTTGTTCACAAAGACTGGTCAGATCAAGAACGGACCTATGTACTATTTCTTCTCTATTCTTGCCCCCGCACATACGTATTCTACGCACTATATTGAAAACATCATATCTGGATGCAGAAGCCGCATTACGGCCCTGCCAACTATCCAACCACAGTGAGCACGCGACTCGAGCCATGCAAAAAAAAAAGAACAAAGGCCTGGATCTTAGATCGACATAATTTACGCCAGATACTTTGTAGCATAAATTAAAGCCCGCTAGCGAGGTTATGCTTCTACGCATACAGTTACTTCAAAATAGCTCAAATCGCTACGGTCGAGTTTTTCAAATACTGTAGTTGTATGCGAACGTCCCACCCTGGGATTCAATGACTCCATACCAAGGTCGCCGTATCAGAACTTGTTGATCGATCGTGATAAACAACTTTTCGTCCTATTCACTTATCCGAAGCTGAGATACAAGAGAAGGGGGGGTAAGACGTGACCCTGCGTATTTACGTTGATCCTCCGCATGCTCCAGCCTTGATCCTCAAAGGATTCGCAAAGTCTTGGATTTCATCGTTGCCGTGAACGAGGGTGGATGTAGCGACGGCGGCGGCCGCAGTTCATCTGGACCCCCCGCGGGGGAAATGAATCTGACATCACTAATTAGTTGGGTGTCATTACAAATTCCACGTGCGTTGCATTTACTCATGGAAGTGGAAGCGAGGATCTTGGGATCCGACGAAGGCCGATCGAGAGTCCAGTGGAGAGATCAGGACACTCGAATGTGCAGGGTGTTGGATCCAGGACACTCGTTCTGCAAGGAACCTCAGAGCTCAGAACCGAGTGCAAGAAAACGGGGATGTTCACTGTTCGGACCGATGTCGAGGATCCCGCCGGCTAGGCCCGTTTGTAAAATATAAGTGGGCTAGGTGCGATCGAAAGAGGAGAGATCATATGATATGTTCCCCCTGGTCGCGCCTCGTTCTCGTTCTCATCCTGGGTCTCCTTGTCCTCGATTATCTGTGCTGCCGGGTTCGTTTTGTCCCCCAGTCCCAGTCTCAGTGCAACCTGGTTCGCTTTGTCCTCCAGTAGCACTCCAGCGCAGTTCACTGTGTCCCCCAGTACAGTGTCCTCGTCCGCAGTTTTGTCCCTGCACCACACCAATGCATGAACCCGGCCCAAACGAGTTCATGACTCCGAGCATGCGTAAACGGTCTTCATCTAGATTATCCAACACAAACCTAGCATTCACAACACTCAACTCTACATCTCCCGGATTCCTAACCAGTCCACCTCGTTCCAGAAAAACAAGTCGGGCGTCCAGTCCCAGACGACCCGGCCTTTCTCCTAATCATAACCACAACTACAACCAAGGTCGATCATGTCCACCAAGTCCAAGCGCGTCATTTACACCACTCGCATACGCGCGCTCTCGGTCCAACACGACGAGCACGCCTCCGGATTCGGTCCCGGTGGGGTCCATTTGCATCCGCTCCAGGTCCTCGTCACATCCACATCTTCCTACGTTTGGGTCTCAGCCTCAGTCTAGTAGTAGAGAACGTCTAGTCGGTCTAGGTCCTCAGACGTCTTATTTTTCGACTGGGCCAGTTTTCAATCAAGCGCTGGGACAGGGACCGTACTTGGTCAACGCGCGACGAATGGAGCTAGATGATAGTGATGGAGAGCAGAATCCTATAGTCTTTGGGAGACAGCAGTTGCATCATAGTACGGGCTCTATCGGGCGTGTTCGATCTAGGACGCATATCTCGAGACTGCAGCCTGCGGAGAGGGGGAATGTGACAGAGACCGAGACGGAACGAGAAGGACCGGTACGTCTCTTTTATCCCCTCGACCTGGAGCGAACAGAAGCTGATCGAAATCATAGCCTCGCGTGTTGCCGACGGCGCGTGGGCCGACGCATCATCAGCCCTCGGCGACGCCTTTGATGACGCGACTTATTCCACTGTTGATGTTGTCATTTCGGTTATTGGCGATTGTTCCTGCTGCGATTGGGACTGTTATACATGTTCATAATGTTGTGCATCCGCCCGCTGGAACGCCCCATACGAGGATTGATTTTGGTGTTGCTGCGTGTTGGGTGAGTTCATATTATCCCTAGTAATGAAAGTAGGAGAGCTAATGAAGGAGAATTGGGTAGACCGTCTTGACAGGCTTCCAATGCTGGTTCCTCACATGCGGCCTCCTCCAACGCTGGATAGCCTACTACCCACTCCTCTCAACCCTCGTCAGACTCCTCGCACTCCAAGCCATCTGCTGGCCCGCCACACACCTCACCCTCTCCGTCCTCGACGCAGATAAACGCCCAGTGGCCTGTTGGGCCGTTGTCGGCACCACTACGTGCGTAAGCCGAGCTATCCAACTCTGGGCAACCTCGAATCTAGGCCCGATGGAACGCGGCCAGAGGGTGATTTACGGTCGGAAATGGGATTGGGGAGATGTTGCGCTCAAGTGTGGGTTCCCTTGTGCGTTGGTGTATGTTGTTATGGCTTGGGGGTCTGTGTGGAATCGCGAGTTGGGGCTTTGTTAGTGCTGGTCTTTCTTTCTTGCTTGCTTTGTGTGTTGTGTATTATGCGTTTGGGGTTGTATCGGTAACTTAAATATGTATTTGTTGATCTGTCTATACAAATTATAATCAGCTTACGTCACTCCTGTCTGGTCTGAGCCCATAGAAGCGCCCGAGTTCGAGATCCAACACGTGCAGGGCAGACCCACACCTGTCGACCACCACACCGCAGGCCCCCGTTTCTCCCCCCATCCACATCCACCCTCCCGCCCGCAATGGCAACAGCAGCATCCCCCATAACCCAAGTCTCCCAAACCCAGGCCGGCGGTCTCAACCTCGCCGGCCAACCCCAACTCCTCGCGCGTCTTCAACTCGACTTGCGCGGAGTGCGGTTTTCGGTTGACAGGGAGAAGATTATGAATCTTCCCGAGTCGGTATTGTTGTGTTTGTTCCCGAATGGATTGGTGTTGAGTCGCCAGAGTGTTGCGGGGAGTACGAGTGGGTATGATGATGAGGAGGGTGAGGATGTGTATATTGTTGATGTGAGTTGTCCATCTATCTTTTTATGAGGAGGGTGTTGACGCGGCGATAGTTTGATCCCGACTGCTTCAACTTTGTCCTCGAATTCTTCCGAACATCCCAAGACAAGTTCTACGGAACATCCACCCACGCCGGTCTCCTAGCATCCCAACAATCGCTCCTAGACGGAACGAGTCCTCAATCAGGCCCCATCGATTTCGGGTCTCCGTCCCAGAACCCGTTGTTGACGAAACAAGCGATTATTGTTCTGAGGGAAGAGTTGGAGTATTTTGTTATTCCGCCTGATGATGGTGGAAAGAGCGGTGCGGGGACTGATGACCAGGGAATCGCGAATGAGGTGTTGTTGGATATGAAGAGGGAGAGTGGGGTTCAGCTTTTGGATAAGAAACATATTTTTACGGCTCTTCAGGTTAGTTCTCTCCTTTCTTTTCGTCCGTTTGAGTGTGGGAGGCTTATAAGTGGGTGTGTGCAGAGGAACGTGAACAAGGAAAATAACGTTGCTGAACAGCATTTGATTGATATGCTTTGTATGAGCGGGTTCAATCGGGATGATACGTGGGGATATCGCGCGCTTGAGCCGTCTCGGTGCTGTATCTCGTCTATCGCTTTGGTGTTGCTCAAGACTGGGATCAACCATCCTGCTGGTTTGTCCTTTTCCACTCTTTCCCTCCCTTCTCGTACTGACTGGTTGGTTGTTTGGATAGATGGCGGTCAAGCGACTGTAGACCCTCAACAAATGGCTACGGCGCAAAAGTTGTTGTTGTTCTGGCGTAAACCGGCTGTACGTTTTCTACCTTTCTTTTCTCCTTTGATTGGTATTGATGGATGATTGGTGTGATAGCGCAAATGCTGGTGGGACGGTGCCGAGGCCGTTTTACCCCCTACCCAACATTCGCCTCAACATTTGGTCAAGCTTTGGGCTAGGCGGGTGTGGACGCTCGAGTTGAGCTTGGTCAGTCTCTTTTCCCTTTCCCCTTGTTTTCCCTCTTGTTAAACCTCTTTTCATGTGTGATAGATATAAACGGACAAACGACAAAACGATGACGACACGATTCCTCTTAATCTCATTCTATTTCATTCCACGCTTGTACTGTGATTACACGTACGATATCTTGCTCTTTGCTCTTGTTGTTTGTCACTGTCGACCTTGTTAGTTGGTATTTGATGATGGATTTGTGATACCCCAGCTTTGGTGGTTGTGGTGATAAGTTTACTCGACGCTGCTATGGCGGTTTGGGTCTCCTCTTGTTGTTCCAAGCACTAGCACTGCTGGGTCCAAACTCCCTAAGTCATTTGGTTCTACGACATGTTTCTTTTCACTCTTCATACCTCTATTGGACCTACTAACCTAGCCACAAGAATTTCTTTCTACGATCCAATCTCGCAGCAGGGCCAATCGCACTACGCGTCAACGGCCCAATCTAGAGGTCCAGACCCCTATCTTTTCTTGGCCAAATGACATAAGCCCACTGACACGTGTTTCCACGATTGGACTGCTCTGTCTCGACCACGTCGAGCCTCGGTGCAAAGCTCGACGAAAAAGCAACAAACGTTGCGATCCTAAACCTAAAAAAGCGTAGCGGTGTGTCGATAATCAAAAACCGTTGACCTCTGGCTTGCTGGCCTTGTGCCCCCGCCTCCTCAAAATTCAAAATTCAAAATTTGCTCGATTTTCGATTTCCTACTCTTAACGCTTTTCAAAAAAACGCCTCTTGCGCTTGTTTGGACCGTTTCATTCCGGCCTAGAAGAGCGGTCATATTGTGCGATTCGCCGGGCGCTCGCTTAAGGATCAGAATCAAGGCTATCCGGTCATAAACACGCCTCTCCCCCGCCCTATGACATACGACCTTTCACCAAGTCTATAAAACCGACGCCTCTTTACGACCGCCCACCTTTCCCAACACATACCCCCGGTTCACAATGACAGCTTGCATATCCCCTCGACCACACCACCCCCACGCACACCCGCGCCACACGACCGAAACACCAGCATTCGACCGCTCATGGGCAGAAATCAAACCGAGCGGGACCGTCGTACGTGCTGCGGACGTCGCCACGCGTCCTCACCTACCGTCGTCCACATCGTCGAGCGCGATGGCAGAGTCTATCGAACCCGGCCGATTAACTGATCGTACGTCTTGGTTTAGTGCCAAGACGGCTGTTTGGGATCCGCGTGTGCTGCTTGATGCTGTAAAGGGACAGGGCCCGGACACGAGTTTTACGTTGCACAAGGCTGTGGAGTGGGGTATGAAGTGTCATTCTGATTTGTGAGTGTATATTAAGGTGGCTATGGATGTGATGTGTTGACGGGTATACACTGCACAGGTCAAGCGATGAACAGGTTGACAACGTGCTCCGATTTCTGGCTCATGCTGTTGGTCTACAAACAACTATTGACACAAACTCGAACAGCAAATATTCGTCCCAAAGCTCTCATTCGCGTGGTGACTCAACCTGGTCAAGCGTATCTGAAGCTTCCCTCTCCACTTCACCCAATTCCGACACCGAGTCCCTCCTCGATCTCGAATTCCGTTGCAATACGCCTGTAAATTCGTCCCATCCATCCGTGTCACCTAGTCCATCAATCAGGTCGTATTGCATGGCCGAGACGGACGAGGAGCCTGGTTCGATGCAATCCAGCATGATGTTTCCGGATATGACGAGTGTGTCAAGTTCGATGTGTTATTCCGAAGCGTCCGAGAGGGACCGGGCGATGGACGAGTTGCGGGATATCGTGCGCAGAGCGATTATGGATGCCGAGGCGGATAGTCATGGGCCGCTTGGGTTTGCGGAACTTCATGCTGCAGTTCGGGATATTTCGTATGCACGGTATTCGAACGAAGGCGCTACTACACCGCCGGTGGATATTCAGACGACCACTCAGCCTGCGAAATCCGCACCTCCAGTCGACCATAAAACGGGCCTCACCGACTCGGCCATTTACACGCCACTTGTTCGTGCCACACCCGCCCCACGCTTGTCTCCACCCGTACCGGAGCATCATCTCCCCGCGCCGGCTACTCCTCGATCAAAATCGGGAAAACTGTACAAGCCCCGACCGGTGTTACCCGACGACCCGATCCCGCTCCAGACGTTTAGCAGTCCCGAGTTACCCTCCAGCCCAAGACTCGAGCCCGAATGCAGAAGCCAAACGCCGCGCGCTCCCGAGTCTCCGACGTGGTCACACAACTTGCTCAAGCCGTTTGGTCTCAGACTAGACGTCCACCTGCTCACGGACGCCATCTCCGGTCTCGGGATTCGAAAACCTATATCCCCGACCGCTCGCGATTCGTCCCCTACCACGGCCTCTGCACTTCCTAAAATCCCCAGTCCGATCGATTCACCCGAGATTCCTAGTCCGGTTGATTCGCCGATCGAGGGTTTGGGATGTTCCAACTGGTCGGCTGGGGCACGAATGATGAAAAGATGTAGTAGTGGCGGAAGCGAGTGGCAGTACCTCCGTAATCAGAGTGGGGATACGGATGATGCGCCCGTGTTGGCTACGCCGATTGATGAGTGGTATGTGCCACACTTTACGCCGGCCACAGAGCGTGCCGAATGGGACGAGTCAAAGTAGTCTTTTGTTTGTTTGTTTTTCGCTATTTTCTCATAGAACTTGGGTCAATTTGGGTTAGACAGTTTGCTGTTGTCTGGGATTGATAAAAAGTTGTATCCATGCTATCACCTGTATCACATATGTTTGCTTTGTTTTGAATGGATTGGATTCGGAACGACGTACACTATAATACACATCGAATGAGTCATGCGCGGGTCTCGACGAGGTTTACGACGGTTGGCTCGTCGTTCAGGTTCAGGTTCTCCATGGCGTCTTCGAACTTCTCGTCCTTGCCCTCGTTCTCGCTACTGGTACTGTCATCTTCTTCTTCCCCTGACTCGCCGTCCTCTTCCTCCGGATCTTCATCTTCAAAGTCCAGCTGAACGAACCGCTCCGCTCAGCAGATCATGGAAGAATTATACTAAAACGAACTCACAGGATCAAATATAACCCGTATAATCAAACTACAACTCGGGCACGTCGCCACATCCTCATAATTCGCCAACTGCTGCCTCGTAATCTCGAATCGATCACCACATGGACAAGGGTAATGGAATACACCTTTAGCTTCGTCCCAGACCATGTCTTCGATTTCAACTTCGTCGTAGTATGAGATTCCCATGGCTGGCGGAGGAAGGGAGGAGGTATGGTGGTCCGATTGAGGGAGAATGCGGGGTGGATGTAAATTGTGTATCAAATTGCACACGTGAGGGTTTAGGCGCCACTTGTTGCCTAATTGGGTAAATTAGGTTGACGGCGCTTTGGATGAGTTATGGGTAGAACTTGCTCTCTGATAGCGACAGTGAACCCAGTCCATACTTGGGTTTTTCGACATATCACGCATGAGACTAACTGGCTGAGATTCTGGCGCATACATCCAGTATTCAGGCAAGTTGTGGCAAAAATAATTGAAAACTTGGATCTGCGTATATTGAAATACAGGCAATACAGATATCCAGTTACATGAATGGCATCAGCGCTTCGGGAAGTATACGGGCAATAGCGGCGCCGCTAGGAGGCTCAAGAGAAGTAAAGTAGCTGGTTTGAGAAAATTAGCGCACAATACTAATACTCTGATACGTATACAACTCACCTGCCCCAGTATGGACCCGCAGCCCACCATGTAACACCAATCCAAACTCCAGACTGTTGCATGGCACACAAACCACCCTTGATAGCCGCAATACAAACATCGTTAGACCCTCCGCCTATCTCACCCAAGAAGCCCTTGAAGTTGTTGTCCTTCAACCACTGGGTAGCTGCAGCCATACGATCGGCAGCAATCGTGGTAGAGACGCAGTCGCCAGTGCTACCGGAACCGTCGCTGTTAAGATACTGGTGCATCTCTATGGCAATATTGTTCGAGGGATCTTTGAGAGCCTTGAAAGCGGCGCCGTTACCAGACGAGACCCAAGCTACACGGCCCAAAAGTGAGCTAACGGGTTTGGAAAGGACGAAATAAACTTACATCCTGCACCAGTCCACATAGTTCCTTCGACAAGGATTAACTGGCTGGTAGCACCAGATGCGCGGATTGCGTTGACTGCAGCTTGGTTCAGATTGAAGACAGGTTGAGCGTCGATACCCTGTAGTTCAACTACAAGTCAACCTTGCGCGTCAAAGCCGGAAAAATCAATCTCACATAAGGCTCGTTCATGATATCGAATATGACACGGCTGTTGCCCTTGAAGACGGTCGCGAGATTCTTCCAGAAAGTCGCAAAGTCGGTCGTAGATGTGATGATATTGCCATTGTAGCGCATATAGCTGGGATTGTGCGTCATGAATAAATCTCGTATGCAAGTAAAAAAGGATAATGCTTACTTGTGAGGATCTACAATGGCATATCCGCCTTTAGTGATGGTAACGTAGTTGACAATCTTTTGAAGGCTAGCGAGGTAGGAAGGGCTGAACGAGGCCGTAATACCACCAGCAGTAGGAAGAGCAAGGCGTTCCACCGAAAAGGGGATACGGAAGGTGTTCATGCCCTTCGCCATGAGATACTAATAGGAAAAGTTAGATCAACATCGAGGTCATTGGAATAGGCGCATACATCAATGGAGCTCGGCGCGGGGAACACAAAGTCGACAGTCTCAGTTCCCGGAACTACATCACCCCATTCGGCTCCCGACTGGTTTGACCCAAAGAACTTGAACTTTGTGATTTTGCCAGGACACAAGCTGTTCGTGGTGGTTGGTGCTGTGGTAGTAGTGGTTGGAGTTGACGACCCAGGAGCGCTAGAATCCATATATAAGAAAAGTAAACGTTGTATCAACGAGAGGACAACGAAACCATTGCGAGTAGTAGGCATTAGAATAAGTGCAAGTGTAGCCGGCAACGCAAGTGGTTCCACCTGCAGCACGGAGCGATATCAAATCAGTATTGCAAAATCGGTCGAAAGAGTGGTGAACACAACATACCGGTCCAGCCTTGTCCGCCACACTGGGCCCAAGCAGGCTGCTGAGCGTTCGTGTATCCAGCCACAGCCAAGAGTAAGATCGAAACAGTGCTCTTCATGATGGGGAATACCAGTGAAGAAAGACGATGATGCTGAGCACTAGCCTGACCAACATCTTGCTTTATACTCTTGGTGCTTCACATACCTCGGGGAAATCCAGAATGTTATTCAAAGAGAAATATAGTGCCTACGAGACCTGCTGACCTTGGGGGCCATTGGGTATACCTTCGTATCAGCGTAATCAATGAAGGAAGAATCACTAGGAAAGTCGAGCGATCAGATGCAAATAATTCTGGTCAGATGCCAAGCGTGTAAGAAAGACTCTTTAGGCTTCTCGGAGGCACTCGGAAGGCGATATTCATAGGCTCGCCGAGCCTTTGACTGGCCAGTGCCAACACGCGTGGAGGTTTATTCCGACGTACAGTCAAATCGATAGTTAGCCGCGAGTATTTCTCCGAAAGATGAATTCAGACGTTGTTAAGATGGCGAAGAAATGTAGCAGTTATTCTTGGGAAGCTAGCAACTTGGAGTCGAACTAGGTCACAAGAACACTGTTGCGTTGGACGAAGGTCTCAGCCGAGCGATGCCACCGAATATCTCCGGAGCATAGGCGCGTAAAGTTTATCATCGGTGCAATATCTACGGAACTATGCGTCATGGATTAACATGCAGCTCGATGAGTGCACCTAATACCCAATCATATGATATGGCCGCATAATCTCAGCCTCTAATGCCGTCTTAAAACTGGTGAGTACATATTTCTACCCAGACATGTGTGTAATGGGCTAGGTAAATCGACGTCCTGTGGCACACGCCATATGTTCAAGCTGGAAGAAGAATTATTTCGAGTTTTCAGCTGGCCATTAGAATAGTGCCGAAGTCAGGTCGGATCATGGGGAGCCCTCGGTTTGAGTATGCTCGAGCAAAGCCGACATTTTGATCGGCGCGGTAAAAGAACCAGAGCCGGCGAATTCAACCAGACTTCACTATGGAAGTTTCAGCCAAAGCTAGCCGAGAAGTTGTGGATAGACATGAAAACTATAATAGAAAAAAACTAGCACAATACGGACTACTGGATATGGGGAAGATATTGGACCCGCAGCACGCAAGCTGCCTAGAATACATGAGAGTCGGAGAGTTATCTCAGAACCCAGTGGGCCGTGGCTTGTTTGTGCGGGGCGCGTAACGCGCTCTACGATAGACTAGATCCGCATATACCGGGCTTTCCCTCGCCGAGTTCTCATGTCAGGTGCGCCACTGGATACCGCGGAGTTGTTGTGTACAACCTGGCATAGTGTTCTAGTCAGCTATGTGCCAATCAATCCTGCATTTCAGTAACACTATTTACGCCACAAAAGATATCATCGTGTAGTCTAACGTAGTGAGCTAATCGATCTGGTCGAAGGCTTACAATTAGCTAATAACACGTTTAGCAAAAAAAAAAAAACAATCTAGCGTGATTGACGAGCGCCCTGTTTGCTCGTGGCTAATCTTTGTCTCGGAGGAGCATTCACGAGTTAGACGAGGAACATATTTTTTTGAGGGTACTCCTAGTGAATGTGACATGCCTAATAGCAGCTGAGACGCCTCGTAAGCGTTCGTCGTTTTTACTGAATGCTGGGTACTAAGTGCTTAGTCAATCATTTCGTTCCACGTGACTGTTTCTAGCCCACTTCACAGCCCCCAATTGTTTCTTTTACCGCGACCGGAGAGACTCCTAAGAAGTGCCGAAGCATACAAAGGTTATGATACGATTGTTGCCTTTCTATTCCGGAGGTAGATTCTATAGCTTATCCACTGAGCTCGTGTTTCCGCGCGGCACCATGTATTTCGACCATATGGTAGCAGGCTTGTAGGGAACATTCCAGAATTCGGCCTCGCGAAGTCTCGGGTAGTATTTTGAATATGAAGTCATATTTTTAGAGCACATGGTACATCTCTGTTTGTACCGAGGCTCTTTGCGCTCATCTGGTTCTATTTTGATTGGTGATTGGTTGATCACCTGGTGACCTACCCACTCAGGCTTAATGCTCACAAACCTATTGATTTTTTGCCCATGTTGACGGGCAAATCACGGCAGATATCATCTGATGAACAGATTCTAACCTATTTGGCTGTCCCCATGGTCGCCCTCGAGCACAAGACCTTGAGAAGTTGTGTCGCTTTGACTCAAGTGAATTATTCCTCAACCCGGGCTACCCCGATGTTTCCGCTGTGGCGTATCTATGCGGATGAAACTAGCAAGCCCGGGAACATTTCACGGCATAAAACTTTACTATGATATCTGTCGATTAGGGCTATAAAAGCCCCAACCAATCCTATGTAGTCAACAGCCTCCTAGCTTCAGAATACCTAGCAATGTCCTCGATTTCCACTGCGTTCTTTCTCGTTCTCACAGCACTCACCGCTAGCGTAGCAGCCCAGCAGGGTGCCTGGGCTCAGTGCGGCGGAACTGGGTGGACTGGTAGTACCACATGTATTTCAGGATACTATTGCTCCAAGGCAAACGATTGTACGATTGTCTTGTTCTTTCATTGAGATGATGTTACTAAACCCATGTGCTGTGCCTTCAGATTACTCTCAGTGCGTGCCAGGGGCGGCTTCGGCTACGGCAAAAATGCCTACGACAACTTCCACCGCCTCTGGCCCAATCTCCACTGGCGTGAAGTATTGGTGGTCCTTCGGAGACTCTTACACGTGAGATTTAATTAGTATGCATGGGCACTTATCAATGTTCTCATGGCCCGTATAGTGGAACTGCTTTCGACATCACCGGGGTAAAGCCTAGCGCTGGAAATCAGCTCGGAAACCCCGGGTATCCAGGCTATACTGCCTGTGGGCTGGGCAAGTTAATTGCTCTATTTTATTCTACTCTTGAAAATAACCCTAGCATCTCAGTTCCCAACTGGGTTGATCTCGTCACCGTCAAGTACAACCCCGGCACACTGCTCACTTATAACTTGGCCTATGGTGGGGCTACAATCGACGCAAATCTAGTCAAACCATATACACCTACAGTTCAGTCCTTAACTGACCAGGTCAACACATTCCTCGCAAATAAGGGTGTTGCTCCGTGGACCGCATCCAACACGCTCTTCTCAATCTGGATTGGCATCAACGACCTCTCATCTTCGTGGTTCGAGTCAGGCGACCGTGGTGCATTTTCTGACACCCTCCTCAATGCTTACTTTGCCCTGGTCCAGAAGCTCTACGATGCTGGTGGACGTGATTTCCTATTCGTGAATGTTGCGCCTATTGATCGGGCGCCGATTGTAAGATCTCGTGTGGTTTTAGAGTATATGCATGTGGTCCTAACCATTCTATATGCAACTAGTTGGCCGGCCAGCCTTATGCTCAGACGACTCTCAAGACGGTGATCGATCAGTTCAACGTCAAGCTTGCAACCAAAGTTTCTTCGTTTGGCTCCTCTCACACTGGGGTACGTTCTTTATTTCTTCAAGCGAGCCCGGGTTTGCTCAGCATCAGCATGTACAGGTCAAGACATGGATATACGACTCAAATGCCAAGCTTAATACACTACTCAACTCGCCGAGCACCTATGGTTTCCAGGACGGAACGAGCTACGGAGACGGCACAACCTTGATGTGGTGCAATGATGGGCACGTCTCGAGTGGTGTGCATAGCTACTTTGGTCTAGACGTTGCAGCGCTCCTCAAGGGAAGCTTCACGCGTCGTTCCACCTGAATAGCAAACGATGAGTCTCAACTCTTTGGGCACTAGCTAAAGCCGGCCACATCTAGCTTCGAGACTTGCATATAACTGTGCGCTATTTTGAGCTTTTATTTCACTTCTGCCTGTCAGTACTGTTGCCGAGTGTCTGAAATATACTGCTTAGTTATCTTGTTCGTATCCGGTTTGATGCGGGGTTACTCTTGACCGTTGTCCTTAAACCGTATTCAGTATCTCTGGTGATTTAGTTTACCCCCACCTGCTGACTCCAAATCTATTTGGCACCTCATTCCCGGCAACATATATAGTCTTGAGCTCGCAACGCCTGCGTCAATAATGGTTTCGTTGTATGAGTCATTCGAAAGAAATTTGCTATGTTTTGTCACCTGCATTAATATCAAAGCAGTTTGAGCACAACGTGTTTCTGAATGCCATATGGTAGATCAGCAATTGGATAAGACACCACACGCTTCAGACAGTTGGATGTCCCGCAATTTATCGCCAAGACATCAGCACATCGAGGTATTCTGAAACCAACCATGCATTCGTAGGTGACAAAGTGTAATTTATGCAAGCTAGGGAACTACCCGTCAACCAGACCACTAAGATAAGCAAACACCGGGGCGAACGGAGGAAGAGGAATCAAGGCTTTCTGATAACGCTATCTGGGTCCTGAGATTGTCGAGCTGTATCAATTCGGTGATTGAGTTGGCTAACAAGAGACAACAGCTGTTCGTCTTCCGTGTCCCATTCAACGAATTTCAAGTTGGGCCACCGTACTAGAAGAGCACTTGAAAACAAAGGTCAGTCAAGTCAAAGGGTGGCGGTTTAGTGCTGGCCTACTAACCTTGCAATAATATCCATTTCCTCCGTGGTTGAACACATAGAACCACCTGCACTGGACTTGATAGTTTCCAGGAGTAGGTTAACAGGGTCTGGTTTGTGGGAGTAAGTTCCAGGCTTCTTTGGATTACGGAAATCCAGTTTCATCTCAAGATGACGAAGCTTCGGCAGTAACGCATACTCAGTGAGCTCCCCCAGCGTGACGGAACAGTCAAGTACCCGCAAGTTAACCATGTCTGGCCATGCAGCGTCCAGCTCTTCAGTCACAAGTTCGAAGTCTTCGATGTTGATCCCGCGAAGAACCATGGATTGCAGAGGAAGCTCGAGTAGTGGCCAAAGCGTGAGCTGGTCGAATGGAAGAAGTATGTCTGCTTCATAAACAATAATGCCAAGCTTGTTTAGACTTATCAGATTTTCGAAAATTCTGGGGAAATCAGAATCTTCAATGTCCCAAATTCCGTGAATGCTATCAAACCCAAATTCTTCATCCTCAATGCCAAGGCGGAAAGTAGTGATCCGTTCCACGAAGCGCTTATTACACATTACTCCCAAAGCATCTCCGATGTAAGCTCGGTCCAGGGTAAGTTCGCGCAGCGAAGGGAACGAATCGTCGGACAAGAGTTCATCAAGGCCACTATCAGGGCCATTAGTGTCTTGATCCAAGTATATAGAAATACTTTCAAGATGAGGTAGACGACTCAGAACAAGGAAAGGTTCCTTTTCGAACCATGTGAAAGTACCGCTCAAGTGCGTAAGCGTGTTGAATCCAGTCAAGTATTCGTAGAAATTAAGAGTATTGCCTGGTAAGAATGGGCGTAGTATATCCACTCCTCCCTCTCCGATAGGCATACTGGCTTCTTCGGATGGGAACAAGTCTAGTTTTTGGATTTTCGTTTGTTGGTGCGCGAGGAACTGCATCACGCAAGATGCGGTACGATGCGTTATCAAGGGAGCCAAAGCTGTGGAGGGAGGCGGCAGGATCGATACGGACGTAAGAGATGATGATGCAAATGTAGCTATCCACAGTGGCTGGTCGGCCCAATGAGAGTGACGCGGCGCGTTAATCGTCAGCTGCTGCAAGTTAGGAAGAAGTGTGCGTTGTTGGGCGCGAGATAGTAGAATAGGCCAGCCAATGATCGTGATATTTGACGCGACGCGTCCATAAGCTTGCAAATATTTAACGTGCGGCGCGTAGAAGTCAAAACGCGAGAATGCATCAGGCTTAACCTCTTTCTCTCGGAGAATCTTGGAGTCATGGTTAGTATAAGCATATTGAGATACAACGATGGGAGCTTACAATTCTAAGGGGATCAGGGTGCGAGTAGATTGAATCCAGCAAAGCCAGAAGGTTCTTCACTCCGTATACTTTTTCCCAAATAAATGGTACTGTGATGCCGAACAAAAGCCGACACGTGCGAGAAAGGCTAACACAATCCGATACCTCACTGAAGCTACATATCAAAATAGCTAGCTCAGATACGTGTAGTGGCGACATAGTGGTTTGGAGCTATTGTAATACACTGAGGGATGGTGGTCAGGATCGGAAAGTGAAGGATTACGTCGAAGACGTCACATTCAGTACATCGGCGAAGCCGGCCCTAAATTGTCAGCGCCGATAAGTCCCTTAGCAAGCATGTCCTCACGACAAGGCTCGTCAG
>JAYRCO010000896.1:0-15654 GCA_037042815.1 Ceratobasidium papillatum | reverse complement strand
CGATATACGCGCCGGACTATTCCTTGGGTCAGTATTACCCGTGCATCTCCGCCGGCTCCGGTGCACGGCTTCACATACCAATTTGGGACAGATCACGTGTTTAACGTAGACAAGATACATATACGCTCGGCCCGGCCTATGAAATCGAGAGATTCATTACTTAAATAAATAGAGTGGGGTAAAGAAACAAATGTGAGAAGCAACAAATTACACTCTGTTAAGCTTGCGACATTTACCAGCTGGAAGGCAATCTCTGCCATGCTCGCCACAATCCCAGCCCCTCGGCACATCATAAGAGAAGTTATAGCAGTTGAGATGAGACTGTGAATGGTATTCAGGTGATACTGAAAGTCAAATCTTGAGCCGTACTTACCCATTTGGTTTCACATTGCTAGTTGCTGCACATCATTACTCGTGGTTCAGCGCCCGGCGCCTTGATTGCATTTATCTCCTCCTCTGTTACTTTTGTATTGCATTGGTAGCATGCAGTGATCTCGCTTAAAATGGGGCGTTGTCTGCTTGTGCACCCGCTTTGAGCTGAGACTGTATGCGTGGTAAAGAGCGAAGTCAAAGTGGGATGGGAATCTACAACAAATGAAATGATTGCCATTGGATTCAAACAGTATGTATGAATGAGTATACGCACCATCTCCTTTGTCTAACTCTTTCTCTTCTTTCTCTTCGCTTTCTCTGTGGTCTTCACCGTTTTTGCTGTCTTCGTTGTCTTCATTATCGCTGATATGACTATCTTGGTACTTGTGCTCAAAGGACTCAGAAGACTTGGGCCGTCCCAGTTGCTTTATGGCTTGCTTTTGAACTCCAGCAGTAAGATTGACCATTCTGTCAAATCTGGTTAGTAAGAAACATACTATAATTTGCCTTTCCCACCGTAGGGGCATGCTTGAGCTATGAGCTTCAGAGATTGCAATCTCAGGTGCGCTACCCTTCCCCTTAGTTAGTCAATGTGGGGACCGCCTACAATCCCAGACTGTTCTCATTGCTGAGAGCTCGGACGCCATGAGGTGATACTGGCTGAGAAAGCTATTGTGATTGGCAAGAGGGTAGTGTACTAGCAAGTGGCTTTTGAGATTGTACCTCCAGACTGCAGGCAATGTTTGGGAGCACAAGTCGCAGAGCAGTGGCACGCTTGAGCATGGAGAAGTTGCCTTGGATTGTGAGGCAACTTTGTATGAGAATTTTGTTGTATAGGGACAGTTACTTGACTTGGCAAGGTCAATTTGAAAGCTAGCTTGCTTTCCCTTGCCTCAAGAGAGAAATATAGAACAAGCAGTGGAAGGGCGTAAGCAGAATCCACAGGGCTTGGTTGCTTGGTCTATGTTAGAGTCAAATAAGGTATGCGCCCCCATATGCTCTAGGACATGCAAAGCTTTGGATTGTTCCAGCTGAACACTGGGTGAAACACATGCTGGGCAAGCATTATGGTCCCAACAGCCTGTGGGGTTGTGTGTTGCAATTTCTTTCATACAAAAAACAGGCTTGTCCTAGAATTTCCATTAAGTGCTTATGAGATTAGATAGATATATGCGCAAATTTCAAGCCTACCTGCTTGACGATATGGAAAATGCTTGCTTTGTGCAACATGTGGGAGCTCCAAGGCTCCTGGGGTGAGAGATATTCAGCAAGTAACACAGTAGTGCCAACTAGCTCTCCAGAATTGAAGACATATGTTGCCCTGCAATTTTCCAATGCTAAGACTGTGGGATTAATTGGCTGTATAAAACAACCGGGTATCTTGAGTGTAGATCTGTAGTGTTGTGTCCATCTTCAATCAATATATAGAGCAATATATTGAGGAGAAAGTAAATGGTACACGAAGCATCAGCAAACCCAGAATTTGCTTTGTGATGTTATCAGAGCTTTGAAGCACTTATCAAGGCAAGTCACCCAGACACTTGTCTTGAAAAGACGCTTTAAAGTGCTTTAAAAGCACAAAAAGCTCATGAGGCAAATGCTGGCTTTGCTGATGAAGCTAGAGACAAAACCTGGACAAGAACATTGGCAATCTTTTTGCCCAAGCGAGTGGTTGTCATTTCAAGTACAGAAGCTCCATCATACTGAAGACAATTAACCTGTACAATAGCTAAAAAAATGTGAGCTCCACAGCAAATTAGAATTGCTGCCGGATCATTTATACGCAGTGCTGGTTCTCCAAGAGCTGAGTCATGTTCAATAACTGTGCATACGTCCGTCTTCTTAGCCGAGATTGCATATTTTGACAACCCAGCAACATGGCTGAGACGGTCAGTGGAATTTTGCTTGGAATTGAAGAAAACTTGGCTAATTGCTTGAGCCTTGCAAACCGAGTCCCTGTTCTCAAGTGTTAGACATGGTGATGGAGCGCCAGGTGTTTGTTCTGCGTGTTCAGCTCCTACAAAGTCCTCAAAGTCAAGGTGCAACGGGTCTACAGGTGTTGGCAACAAAGATGTGCCAGCACAGCCTCCAATGTAATTGACATTGTAAGACTCAGTCAAAGTCTCAGAGGGCTTGCATGAACAATTCAGAATAAGCTTGCCAAAAGGCGAGAGTATGTTGACTAAGTTGTTACTTGACATTGTTGTAAGTTCATCCTCCAAGTCTAACGCTAATGTTGCTGGCAGCAAGGACTGCAGCAACTGGTGGCCTTTTTGCCAACATGTAAGTGGGTGGACAAGCTCAACACATACATTGCCCTTCCAAGTGCTTGGGCTAATGTGGTCTACTCAAGCAACAGCACTTGAAGACAAGTTGACTGAGGAGAGTTTTAGACAGCGTGGAGAGCAATCCCACTCTGGATGATCAGCTAGAATGTTGGCACAAGTTGTTGCACTAGAGAGTTGGCCGGCTAACTGCAAAATATCTGCATTTGTATCATTTCCAACCATGGTACAAACTATCCCAAACATAGCTTCCAGACAATCTGTACCTACAAGTAGAAGCAATAACCAGAAGGATTCCTTGGGGTTCTTGACTTTTGCCATTGCAGAGCAGATGTATGCATTTTTAATCATAATCATGATATCGCCATAGAGTTGTATTGATAGAAAGCGGTTGGCTTTGGTAGAGCAAACATGCAGCCATAAGGTACAATGCACAGCAGTAGAAGGTCTTTCTGGTTGTTCTGAAAGTGTCAGAGAGACGTTAATGAATGGCTTGACAATAAGATCTACAAGACTGCCCAGCAGGTTCAGCGCTTGTTGACTTTGAGCATAGGGTAGTTTAGCGTTGCTGTTGGGGGGAGGCATAGTGCTAAGACTTTGAAGTAGTTGTATAGCTAGTGTAATGTTGTGCTTGTTGTCCGGACACAGCATATGGTCAATTTGAGTTTTTGAGACACCACAGTGCCAAGGGGAACCCGGTAAGTAAATAAGCGCTTATTCCCCCTAGTTTACCTAGTTTACCAAGTTTCTGTTCCCCCCCAATGTTTTAGCAGTTATTTACCCAGTTTACCTGGTCTACCAGGGGGTAAACCGGGCAGGTTTGCTGTGATTACTGATAGGCCTGCACAATTGGCACACATTTGCATCAATTGCACAACCCCTCAGTAAATTGGTGCTCTGGAGCAAATTTGCTCTGGGGTTTTTTTTTGGCAAGTCTCCAAGATGCATCAGAGAACAGCCGGTGTGATGTGCACACCGTCAAGATATGTTCCAATTGAACCCAGCAAAAGGTTCTCAAGGTGTTGGAGTATATGTTTGTGGTCTTTATTGCCAGTGATTTTGTCCTTGCTGACCAGTGTATTGAACAATTGTAGATTAGATGAAAGGGGAAACAGTGGCAAAGCAGGCTGGATAGAATCCACCAATGTAGAATGAGATAGTGATAAGCCTCTGCAAACCTCACCATCAGATGTGAGTCACACAAGATGGCCAAGACCAAGCTTAAGAGCAGGAGATTTGCAGCCCTGCATGGTGGTTTTGATGAGCTGGGTGTGCGCATTCAATTTTTCATGTTTACAGGTCCTGGATATCATGATAGGACAGGCTGCACACAGTCGGCTATCCAATGTAAGGAGGCCTATTGCTACAACAGTACACTTAAAAAAAGCCCCATAAGCTACATGAACCTCCTCCTTGTCAACAGCATTGACCAACTGCTCAAGCTTTTCAGACTTGATTGTCAATGCAACTTCATTCCCTTGCTCCCAACAAATCCCAAGAATGTTACCAGTTGATGCTTCTAGTCTTGGATGCTCTTTTTTTTCTTTTTTGAAATCATATAGTTTATGGTCCTGAAGAGGCCAGGCCGCATGGTACAACTCCAGAAACAGAAACGAATGTGTGTGAACAAAAGAGAGAAGGAAAAAATACGGGGGCTCCTGATGCTGTGCGCTAAACACTTACTATGTACTGAGGCAGGGAGAGAGCTGAAACTTTGGCTATGGTCTAACTATCTAAACAGATCTAACTACCTATCCAATGCTCTAATGCACATGCCCGTATCACAAGATGCGGCCAGAGCGCTTGGAGCTGCTACTTGTAAGGCAGTCTGAGACACAAAAAACGTGGATGTCTGAGGCTATCTAACAAGGTTGGAGAAACGGCAAGAGTGCTGGACATACTGTAGACTTCTGTAACAAAGCACTGTCCTGCGTCCCAGAGGGATCAATGCATAGTTTATTTTGTGATTTGTCCCATTGTCCCACACCTTTGAGTGCATAAGCCCCCAAAAGGGACAGATGATTATGTAACTGCTTTGTCATAACATAAACATAACTACTGACAACCACATCACCTCACCACTCGCACTCTACCTCTGCCTCTCCCCCTCCCACGACCTCAGACTTTTCCTGAATCGCGAGGTGATCCTTCACTCTCCTTGCTAGACCTCAAAGCTGCTTGTTGTCAAGGGTGTTTTGTTATTTGAGGCTCATCCCCTGGGGTCTCGTCAAGCGTCTTCTGTGATCCCCCAGTGTAAGTGCTGATTTCCTTTGGTTTCATTTTTGAGCGACCTCTTTTAACTGAAGTAATATAGCCTGTACTACTATGTAAAGCAGGATGAGTGCCGCCTAGCACTGCAATGTCTAGTGCATAGGTGACTGTTTTATTGCACTCAAGCGACGTGCCTATGTGCGGAATCAAGGTAAGATCTATGTCTTCAGTTTGGGCAATAAAACTTGACTCACCCAAACAAATTTCCTCAACCAGTGCACCTGGTGCAGTCAATTCTACTGTGCCGGCATTGACTGTTGGCTCTGGCCTCGGGCAACAAAGCTCTTGATCTGTCGTTTCAGGGGCCAAGAGTTTAATAGGTACTGTGAGTGGAGCCAAGTTGATAGCCTTGCAGACAGGGGTGTTAATGGTCATTTGCCCTAGCTTGGTACTGTTGAGAACGTTATCAATAATGTTGGTCGTTCTGCTGACTTTTGGTTTGCAATTGCCGTCGGTGTTCTTGTTCATGGCCTCCCTCTCCTTGTCCTGTTCAGTTTTGGCTTTGGTTTGACCTTCAGCTCAACTTCAGAGTGGCCTTCACTTTCAGCTTTGGTCTCGGCATCTGTCACGCCGGGCTCAACATCTATTGAATCAACCATCACTGGCTCGATGTTGCCTTTGTCCCCAAACCGTGTCCATCCACCCTTTTCTGCCGATCAAACGTTTTCGGGGATGTCCCTGTGAGCAAGTATGTGAACTAATTGGTTGAATGGGATGGCTACATTGTCTTCAGATGATTCAAACACTTTGGCAATGTCATCAAGCGGTACATTGTGTTCTGGTTGGTCCTCTTGCCTGGATCGTGGTACTATTGGCCGTGACATGCCCAACTCGTTTCTGAAGTGTTCATTGGTTGACAAAGTCTCATAGAAGAGATCTTTTGCGGCTGGAGAGGTAAGTTTTTCCCATGTGAGGTCCCACTCGCCAGTCTGACATTTAGCCCAGGCTTTTTGCATGATCTCAGGATGACCTCGCATGTAATGGAACACCTCCATGGTCCATGCAACAGATGCATTGCAAAGTGTAGGCAGGTTTTTTGGTAAGACAACTGCTTTGGGAGCAACGGCTTCCCGTAATTGACGTGTTGAACAGGCTACAAAGAAGCTGAGAGAGGCAATGTTGATGACGTGTTTGACAATCCACTGCAATAGTGTGTCCGCAGGCTGAAGCTCACCCGTACCTTGCTTGAAAGTGAGTTCTATGCGCTAGGCTTAGATCAAAACATGACGCTTACACCCTGCTGGTACAAAAAGTAGCTTTATCTCTGGGTGCTCTCTTGCCATCCACAGAATGAAACAGTCGGAGTTTGTCTTTGCAATGTGGATTGGCCAAGCATCAACATACAAGATCCCGGGTCAATTGAAAGGTAAATTCTCTTTGCAGCGCACGGTCTCAAAGTGGAGAATTAAGGTTGATTTGACCCACTGTTGGGAGCAGCTGAGTGAGTCTACTCAAGTTTGTTATTGTTTCACTTACTGCTTTAGTTGTCTCCAGTGAGCTCCAGTGACGCTTGTCACCATGAACAAAAGTGAAGACAAGCTCATACGCTTTGGCACGTCGTGGAGCCTCCTTTTGGGGGAGACTTGATTCCTTCTTCCCTCCCCAGACCAATTGGAATCGTAGAAAATCACCCCCGCAGATTGAAGCTACAACAAGCGTGAACTTGGAGCGGCATCAGTCTCATAATATACTAAATAGATAAGCACTTACCTGTCGCTTTTTGTCATGGCTGATACTGCTAACCTGATCCTTCCCAATAGTCTCCCAGGTTTTGTTACCTGTTGGAAGGAGTGATATCCCGGTTTGATCGGCATTTACAATCATGCGTGGACTCTTCACCTGATGTTGGTTGACAGTCCGTACCATACAAAGGAAGGCAAGGAGACCCTAGGCCTCCTAGTTCAACAGTCACTTTTGTGCTGCCTTGGTTGCTGTCTGGTAAGACCAGCCAAGTTGATCTCACATGAAGCGCTGAATCCATTGGTCAGATAGTGTCATCTGGAGATTTGGTGTGTGAATGCGGATTTGTGCAAGGATCATTGACCAAGCAATTGCACAGGAAATTGGGGTGTTAGTACATTGTAAGGCTCTCAGCTGTTGGACGGCGCCTTTGAGGGCAGCTGGACACTGTGCCTGTGGTTTGGTGAGTACGCAATGGCAATGCTACAATAAATGACAAACCAGTTTCTTAGACAAACCATGGCCACCCAATCCTAATTCCTTTGTTACGCAAAGGAGGACTGTTGACTTCCAACATGCTCAACCCTCAGCATCAATTGTGAACCATCGTCCAACAACTGATTTGTGCAGCTTGCTGAATAACCCCGTATCACGGTGAGTGACTTGCAACTTCTTAACCACTGATGTATGGTGTTTCCGTGTGTAATCCATCCCCCCCGCTTTGACGGCCGCCAAAATATGAACCTACGTTGCAGGTCCTTGCCAACAGGTCCGCCTTTTAAGTACTTGCGTAGGCTTCTTCTGCTTGGTAACTCGTTCCACGTACTTTTGACTTCGTCCGACCTGTAGCGCTTGATTTGCTGCGGCCATCACCTCCACGTCTGACATTGAAGCAGCAGAGGACTTGTGCCAAGTTGAGTAAGCGTTCAATTAGCAAAATTTTCACTCACAGGATTGTTCAAAGCTTTGATCAACTGCCCATCCGAATTACGCTTCCCAAACTCAATTTCCTTCTCCCGTTTCCGCCCATGCCAATCTGCCTTGCAAACCCGTTCCTTTGCCTGCTTGACCAACTTCTCCTGCTCTGCACCCTCAGCTTGTGCTGCCATGCATGATTCTTGACGTGATGCAAGGGGTTTTCCCCGTTCAATAGATTGCTCTTGGGCAACCTTGAGTGGGATTTTCTGGAAGTTGAGCTTTCCGTTGAGTAGTTGTAGTGGCTTTGCTGGGATTGTTGGGAGTGGTGGTGGGGGATCCGTAGGTCATTGGTACTGTCCTCTACGCCGGATAGTATAATGCATCCAATTGTTTCAATTCTAGATGTATGTTAGCAAGACCCAAGTTAAAGTAAGGGTTTAAATAGTATATGCATACCTAAGTGTAGCCCCCCAGTTAAGAGCTGCCTGGGATAGCCTACCCAACCAACCTCCCAGCCACATCTCCTGTTCAGAGTCATGCTTAATGTTTCTTTTTGCATCCCTAAGAAGCTGTATGCATTTATCCAGACGTAAGCCACGCTCCTGGATGCAGATTGGGCCTTCCCATGTACGCCAAACAACCTCCATTTGTCAATTGAATGCTGCACCCCATCCTTCCTCCTCAACAAAATCTTGATCCAGACCAAAGTCAAGGTGAGAAGATGGTGGGTTTAACAGGAGAGAATTGGGGAGCCAACTAAAAAGAGTTGCAAGAGATGAGATCTTGTGTTCAAAGTCTCTCATGTTTGCAAAGGAAAAAAACAAAACAAGACTTTGGTAAATTTCATTAGGCAATGCTTATGTCCCTTGACCTTAGGCGCTCAGTGCTTAAGCCCCCGGCGGGACATGCTTACATAAGCAGTGCTTTGTTACAGGAGTCTACAGTATTACAGAAGGGCTGTAATGCCACATGCAGTAGAGAAAAGAAAAAATAGAGAAAGAAAATTCCTCCCCTGCAAGACCAAGACATACTGTTGGATGATAGTGTATTTTGGACATTGAAGAACAAAATGTATGACTGACTCTGGTGCGCTGCCGCAGGCCTGACAAACAGGCAAATCAACAGACTGCTGGAGGTGGAGGTGCTGTTGAAGCTGAATGTGACCAGTGATGAGGTGGAATAGGACCGTGGATTGTGATTTGCTGAGGTGCATCGTGAGTTTGAGGAAGTTCTCAGGTCTAACTGTGGGTAATCTCTCTCAGAGTTTTGCTCCTGCGCCTGTTTGGCTCCAGCCATTGATTGCGTACTCTTGGCTAGGTCTCAGGTGATTTGGTGTCTGCAAGTGCTTAGAGCGCAAGAATGAGATCCTGGGGGTAAGTTTTGCCTTTTGCTGCTGCTCTTGCCTCCTGGTTGGCCAGAACATTTCCAACCAGTCCTTTGTGCACCGGGCACCACCTGAGGTTGAGCTCAATACAATCCTTTGCTCCCTGATCTTGCTCATTCTTTGATGGATAGCTCTAACAAGGTGTTTGGGTGCACCAAATGTGTGACCCAAGAGGCACACTATGGCCAGTTGGGCGTTGGTATAGATGGACACATTGTCCACAATCTGTAGCTGGTCAATGAGGTGTAGGCCCAGGAGAATCCCTGCTAACTCTGCCTTGAGAACCGTAACTTGCTCCACATCTCCTAGCCTGACTCCTGTCCACGCTCTGGTTTGCTTGTATATTCTCAGGATGGCACCTGCTCCAGCTGCGGGTTTGACCCTAGACCTGTCAATAAACACCTTGGTCCTTGCATGATCCATCCTGGCCTCCATGAGTGTGGAGTTAACATTCAAGAAGACGTGTCTTGGGGTGGTGAGTGGTTTACTGCAGTCATGCTTGAAGGACCGTTGCTTGAGATCCATGGGTAGGCAGCTGATCTAGGCAAGGATTTGATGTAACAGAGAAATGGAGTGTTTTTTGAGAGACCTGTAATATGTGGTCAACGTCTTTTTGGAGTGGGTGTTGGTCTGTGTTGGTAACTAGGCAAATTGCAGCCCTTCAACAGCCTTTTTAAGGAGTTAGCGTAATGGGAGAAGGTCTGCAAAGGTGTCCAGATGCGCAATAGGGGTGGTTTTGAGCATGTCAAGTATGGCTGGGCAGCCATGGACTGAACAATGGAAAGTTTGTTAGCAAAGCCTACAGAGCAAGTTGCCCTAGTCTTGCCCTCCTTGGGAGGTGCTATGGGGGTGAACCAGATGTCCACAGCATATGTGAACCTGGGGACTGCAATGCTGAGGTACAACTCGCATCAGCAAAAACTGCCTGTTAGTTGGAGTGATTTAGACTGATTTTTTATTAGGGGGTTTTGATCTGAGGTGTCTGGATTTCCCCTAGAATTGTCCCCACTTTTCACCACCCTTGTTCAAAATCCACTTGTTCTGCAGATTAAACAGAACTGGCGTGTTTATATATGCTTACAGCGCTGGTTGGTCAAGCGCGTCCTTAATTGTATTTACAGCGTTAGATCTAACGCGTCCTTAAGTGTTATTTAACGTCTGCCTTAGATTGGAGATTGAAGTCGGCAATCAATTGCAAGGGTAAGTATTACACTCTCCCTAAGGCTTAGCAGTGTAGATATCTAAGTCCTTATTGAGATAACTAAGTATCTCTGATGTATGCCCACTAAATGACAAGTCTAGCAACTGTATTTATTTACGCAGGTATAGTAGATCATATGCTTCTGGCAACTGCAATAATCTATAGACGGTATATGCGTGACCACTTTGATATCACAATGGAACTGTATAGCACTTTACTTAAGTGTCAGACAGTAACAACAACGGTTACACTAGTGGAACCGCTAAGAAGTACAGCGAGGTCTTACCCTGTCTTGGTTGGGACTAGGACTCTAACTGGTGTTAGCGATAACCTTTATTCTAACGTAGAACACACAAAGAGCGATGAGCTCGGGGGGGTTTGGTATGTGATAAAAGTGATGCTATTAGAAGGCTTGGATAGAGCCCTTTTATACTCTGGGGAGTGTTGACTATGTACATACAAGTCAATTCTAACTAGGTTAACATAGAGCGCTACATAGCAGTCAACAGAAGCCTGAAACATGTTTGGGATGTATTTGTACCATGGCGCTGGTTAGCGCAACTCTAACCTTAAAGGTCCAAATAGATCCTGCTAAAGTACACAGGTGTTTCAGCAAGTCTCCGTTCTTCTGGCGCACTTTGTTTGTACACGGCGGGGAGCAGGGATGCGCGGCGGAGAAGTGCTGATCTCTTCTTCTGGTTCTGCGCAATTTACGCCAACATGTCAATACTTTAGGGCAGGTCAGTCTTGACTTGGGATGAACAGTGTATGCTTAGTAAGCAACACGAGGGTAGTTCTCTCCTATAGGAAGGTCATGCTCATGTGAGTTATGACATAATTGCTTAGTAAGCTACATGAGGGTGCTTCTCTCCTATAGAGAGGTCATGCTACTGTCTGTTATGACATAATTGCCGGCCCAACCTTAAGATTAGGGGCCAGCTTAGTCATCCATCAAAAAGACCATATTCACCGTCAGATGGGCGTTGGGCTTAGCCACATGTGTTTCTTCCGGCAATGAGTGACATTATATATACTCAAAGGGGGAGTGCTGTGAGAGGGGGAGATAAGAAATTGGGGTTGAGGGGTGGATAATCAGATTTATCAATATCTTGAGATCGGCCTTATCAATCTGATCCAGGAAAAATACTAGAATGATTAAATTAATTCCCTTGATCTAATTGCCTCTTCATCTTATCTCTAACACTTATAGTTTTATTGATTGCACCTTGTGTGCGTGAGTTGTTATGAATAACAACAAATAGAGAGTCTTTAATGAGACTCTGCAAAAGTTACTGATACGTAACAAGTCTTATCTTAGAGTTTCAGCAAGGGATTCAGCGTCTGGATAGTCCTTGCCAGATGGCTACAAAATCATTTGGAGTATGTGTGCGTGTGTATTGATTCTCTTCTGCCTGTATATGAACACATTGGCAGCTCTTGGTCGCTCATTGTCTTCAGTCTTGCTCAGAGCTTACTTTATATTTTGTGTAGGCTGTATCTGCTTTGTTTCTGTTGGTGTTTTTCTAAGCATGAAGCAGCTATGGCCATTCAGGTTGTCGCAATTTTTGGATAATTTCTGGATCACTCAAAAAAATCGAAAAAATTGAAAAAACTGATTGAAAACTGTACATTAGAGAAGTCAACAGTTTTCACCCAAAACCAGATTGCAACGTGCAACCTGCCACACCGCAGTTCCATTCTGGAACCATATGTGTCTCCACCCAATTCTTGTCACCTTTCTTGCAGCCATCTGAATCTTCCAGTTGCACGGGTCTAGGTCCTGCATTTGCAGGACCTCTGTTTGGCTCTCAGCATCATATCTTGATAGGAGTTTAGTGATGTCATGTGTGATGAGCTCAAAGCTCACCTTTTCACCAGTCTGTATCGCACAGCAATCTCATCTCCAATATCCAATGGTGACCTTGTCACCATTTGCGCACAAGCAGCGCATACACACCGCCATAGATTTGCAGCAGAAGTGGAGATAGCACTCATTATAAGAGTGGGGGTGTGGTAGGAGAGTTTAGGTTGAGTGGTCTCCTTCCAGTTCTTATATATCTCTGTAAGGGTGCTTGTTTGTTTGTTTCAGTGCAAGTGACTTTACATGTGACTGTTTAAGCACCAATAATATATCTGAGTTTTTATATTTTTAGGCATTTATACTGTCATCCACTATCATGTGACACACTTTTTTTGCTTCAGCCGTAACTTGACCAAATGAACACCAAATGATTAAATATCTTGGGAAACCGTAGCTACATCAGAGTTAAAGTAGTGTTGAAAATATGAAAGCCATAGAATGAAAAATGAATGATAGACGGATGAGACTGTGGCCTTTGCTTGCGAGACACGTGATTCACCACCATTTGAAACAATTGGCCAGGATTAGTCATTCATCTGCTGAGTCCATCGACCCGTACCCACCATCCTAGTCTCCCTCCAATCAATCTATTTCCTCCAATGTCTCAACTTCTTTCAGTACCGGTTTTGGACCTGCTCGTTGTCGTACCGGCTTCACCGGCCTTTTCCATCCCGTTTGTTGACCTTCCTGCTTTGCTTTGTCACGCTCGACCTCCCATTTTGCCACCTCAACCTTGTACAGCGCAGCATCGGCCTTATTTTGGTCAATTCTTTTGCGTTCCTCCCCTCGCCAGATCTCCATTGCTGCTCTATGCTCTTGTTTGGCCTCTCTCTGGGCGATTTTGAGCTCTTCTGTGTGGTTTTGTTGCGTCTCTCGGCGTGTCTGTTCTTCAATGAACACGTCATCGGTGAGCATGGCAGGGAGCCCGTTTCCCAACAATTTTCCTGGTCCCTTCTGAGCTGGTTTCTTCTTTGCAAACTGTTGCTGCTTGAGCCGTTCACAGTACAGGCCCTGAAGAACTCCTGTTGCTGTGGCTGCTGCGGCCGCTTCTGTGTGTTGCCGATCTCTTTTGGCAAATTCATGGACCGCATTTAAGAGTTGAGATTTGTTGTCGGTACGTGGAATAAAGTTGAATAGTGATTGTGTTTGAGCGCTGAGGGGCTCTACGGTGCTGTAGGTTGGTAGTGGTAAGCTTTTGTGCTGGGAGGGGATTTCTCCAGGGTTGGCAAGATAACCAACAGACATTGCTGTGAGTGCCGTGCAAATCTTGTCAGCCACAGGACTATCTGTTGATTTGTTGTCCTCTTCAGATATCGCATTCTGTAAGATATCAACAACTTCCTGGATTGGCGAGGGTTGTCGGATAGGTAGAGACCCCTTGATGGACGTTTCAACAGCAGGTGCCAGCAAGCTCAAGGATATTGCATTTCAATTTAAAGGTATGACTCCAGTTTTTTGAATGCCTTCCAAATGTTGTCGGGTGTGAACGCCTCAACATATGCGCCGCTCATCACCTCAATGAAGTTTGATTTCTGGATTGGTTGGCCAGTTCTTTGTTCATATTCATCACGATGGGCTGACCAAGCACGTTTGAAAGGTCCAAAGCATACTACATCCAGCCCCTGGTAGACGTGAGTTGCGTGAGATGGATAGCATAGAATGGTGATTCCATGCTCTCGTGCAAACTCTAGGAAGGCACGGCTCATGTGGGATGCATGTTCATCAACTAATAGCAAGCGGGGTCGACCGGCAGCCTTAGCAGCAGTTTTATTTTTGAAATCCTTGATCCATTCAAGCGTGATCTCGCCTGTGGCCCAACCCTTTTTGGAGCGGCCAATTCTGTAAGGTGTAAGCATTTTAGGATGAAATAAGGACCAGATTTACTCACGAGGCTTTCAAAGGGTCGTTTTGCGCCCATTCTACAAGGTAATGTTTCCTTTTGAACACAACTGCAGGCGGAATGCTTGTCCCATCCCCACAAATTGTAGCTATAACCGTGGTATTCTCTTGCCCGCCGCTTCGCGTCTGCCCCTGGTTCTTATTCCCTGCTGCAGTAATCACTTGTTCACCCTGACCCTCCCCTCCTTGAACGCAAGTCTTGTCCATTCCATAAGTATTCTTGTCTTCAATGTTGCCATGGGTTATTGTGCGTTCAAGTAGGTCAAACCAAGCCTTATTTGTTGTTTCATTAACAGCACCTCCTCGTTGTCCCTCAGCTGTGCGTGACCAGCATGTCGATAGGCGGTTATGATTCCAATCCACAAAGCGCTGAGTGTAGTTTTTGCCCACACCTGAAAAATAGGGATCTCGAGCGCGAATGATTTCATTAATGTGTTCCCGGAGGCGTCGATGAGAGAACAGGATATGGCGACTGGCGAGTTTGAGGATATATTCAATGATGGTATTTTCTTCCGCTTGGGTAAGATGGCACTGATCTCCAGCAGCTTCTTTCCGTGATTGTTTGCCCTGGAGACGCCTTGAGATTGTACCTGTACTGGGAACAAGTTTTTGACGGGAGGCAGCTGGGTGGTCTCTGGAGACCTCTAGAGCAATTGTTCTAAGCAATTTCCGTTTTGGCTGTTCACCGCCTGCCGTGTGCGACGCTTGGTTTCTGTATTGGTAGACTGACTCGATGACTAGTTCTTCTTTAATTTGAGCATCTTCAATCCTCCGCAAAGCAAGTGACTTTGCTCTACCAACCATAGCAGCAGAATTTTAGCTAGTATGGTGCAAAGATGTGGTCAAACATTGCCAGAAACGGACACCAAACTTCCACATTAGACATATTACCAATTTCTGAAGGGTTGCGGCCCTGATCGGTGTTAAAGAAAAAAAGATTGTTTCATATGATGGTGGTGTGTCACATGATGGTGGATGACAGTAAACCTGATTATGTAATTTGGTAATCAGGTCACGTGACTTTTTTATGCGCCAATCAACAACTTGTTTATTTTGGTATTGGTGAGCATGATTATGTAATTTCATGTCCATGTCATGTGACTAATTTCTTTGCGCATTTTTACTGGTATGGATCTGTGTCATAATTCTTCACTTGTCACATGAGTTCTTAGAGGCTAGTAAGTTCTTATAGAGTACCACTAATAGCTTTTTGTGACTCTTAGAGTGTTTCATATAGGCTTCTGAGAGTTTATACTGTTTGTTCTATATTCAGTGGAGCAGCTTATCTCAGATTGAGATAAATCTGGGGTATACTGGGTTAAGTTGAATGTTAGGTGTGGGTTATAGTTCAGTGTGGGTTATGGTTGAGTGTAGCTTATCCTGGTATATCTCAATCATTGGTTGACTTAAGGTTAGGTTTGGGTCAAATTGAAAGTATTCCAAACAAGTGTGTATATGGACATTGTGTGGATTCAAGGCCAGAAGGACTTGGGGAGCAGTACCTCACTGTGCCTGATTGTTGAGACTAGAATCTGCTCTTTGCTGTGCAATAGATTCCTCACCTGTGCAGGCAAGAATATTAGCTTTTCTGGAATTTGTTTGCAAATTGCTTGGAAGATTTCATAGCAAGTATATGCATCTGCTACAGCAGTATGACTGATTTTGAGTGGGTTTTTGCACCAGTGCTGATAGCACATTGCTAGATTGACACAAGTCTTGCTGTAGTACTTCCAGTGAATGGTGGCTCGATCAATGGACCACAGATAGTTGAGTTGTTCATGGT
>JAYRCO010000895.1:0-15665 GCA_037042815.1 Ceratobasidium papillatum | reverse complement strand
GAGCTGAGTGAGAGGATATGAGGAGGAGCTACAGGCAAAGGTTGTAATAGAGGAGTACTGCCTCCCCGTCGCTTGCAGGCTAGGCATGTGTGATTGGCGCTGCTCCAAGATCAGGGATCATTCTCCTCGTGGTGATAGCTACAAACAAAGTGCTACTTGAATAATTGGCCGCTGCGGGGTGTTGAAGCCATGACCTAATTCTGCAGTGCACTTTGCTCGGAACCTGGGAACAGGAGAGGCAAGGGACAAGCACAGCAAGATCGAGCAGAACGAGTCGAAAAGTGGGAATAGGTGAAACAGCATCGAAGCGGAAGAAACTGGGGAAGAGATAGCGGATCGAGCGGCCAAATAGCCTTTGTACCATGGCCGATCAGTACAGCTATGGTCTGCGAGGAGATAGAGGCTCATGACGAGTGCTGACTAAAGCGGCAACGGCGCTTACCCCGCTTGAAGGACAGCGTCCACAGCCTACGGTGCACCAGCTGCCCGCTCTAGGAGCGCTGGGCTCCAGGCACCTTTATCCTTTAACCTAGCTCAGATTTTAAGACCATAATAGTCATCCAATACCCCTAATTTCCCAAAAGAAAGCACAGATTCTGCCATGAGGCGCTTTCATTTCCGCCAGCAACGTTCTTCTCTAACAGCTATAACGACGACAAGTATGAAGTAAAGATCAGCAAGATGATATCTCCTCATCGTGATTGCGTGCTAGCTCAGTACAATCGCGGTGGCGCTTGGCATCACCGAGTGCTTTGCTAGGCATGACTGGTTTTTCGCCCTTGAAATCTTGAAAAGGCTGCATCGGCACGTGAAAGAGGTTTTCACATCACTCATGTGGGTAGGGTCGTACTATTGCAGTACGCTCTGCTTCAGCACAGGAGGGAAGGAGCTGGTGGTTTCTCCTATTCGATCAATTTAGTAGACCGAGTATATGCTTGACATTGCTCCTACCCGAATTGACTGCACCAATCGAGTAATTTATGGTTCACCCACACCATCAAAGCTTTTCTGTGCAGATCCCCTGCGTGATTGTGATTCGAATTTTGATTGGCGATCAGCGACCTTAGCTGTGCTGGAACTGGACATACTGGCCGAGCCCTGGTGCTCCCTTTAGACGATTTTAACAGTCACACCATTCATTCCTGATGAGTTTCCACGCTACGATTCAAATTAGCTAGGCCGGAGCAAGCTTTGGACTAATTGTAAGAAGTGTTTGACTCATTAACAGCGCTCAAGATGTGCTTGTCACAGCCATGTGCAGAAGAATGAAACAAACAAATAAATCTCATTAAACTTGATGGATAAAACCATTTTGTTTCAGACAAGCACCAGTTATGTCGGATAGTTGGGTCTGAGGGATTGCCTGGGGGTATGCACGCCTTCCCAGTCGAGTGTGGGTATGCTGCTCATAGGCGTAAGCAAACCCAATCAAGTCAGGTTCGCTGTAAGCCGTGCCGATAAAGGCTAGCCCGAAAGGAACACCCTGGAAATACTTGGTGAAGATATGCTCGTAGGCTCATTGTACGAGAAGGCTTACCGGAGCTGGATATACGAGGTGTGGGTGGCGTTTGACGGGTGTGTCATTTGGGTGGAATCCGAGAGGCACTGGGAATGTATGAGCGCGATGGCATAATTGGCGTGTCAAGCTGGGTGCCTTACCTGTTACCATGGGGTAGCCAGCAAGAGATGCGACAAGCATGCTTAGACCTGATGTGCGGCCATCAAAAGTGCACCAAGAACAATTTTTCTGCTGGCTCACCGTTATTTGGTACAACCAGTGCATCAAGACTATGAGCTTTGAGTGCAGCATCTATTCCATTTGTGCGGCCAACTTCGTCATGGTACTGCAACGCAGCAAAGAACGTCGAGTTATATCCGTTTGTCGATTGCGATCCAACAAGTCTACAATCCGACACCTGAGTCATAGGTTCGCTCATAAAGATGCTCGTAACTCACATTGATTGTCCGCGGTGGCCTTGTGGCTCCTCCAGTTCTTCGTTAGCGTTGTTGAACGCAACCAAATCCTCGAGAGAGTTCACGTTGGTCGGAATATGCTTCAAGTTTTTCAGATATTGATTAAGGTCCACCTACAATAATACAATCAAGGCTTGAGTCAGCTCAAGGGGCTCAGCGAGAATCGAAAACAAGTATACCTTGAGATCAACCTCGAATACTAGCATTTCAGTTGTCCGAAGAATATTTGGGATCTTCGAAGCACTCGGTAAATCGGCCGGGTCAACTATAATTCCACCAAGAGAGCGAATTATCTCCAGTGACTTATTGAACTCGGCGTTGATACTTGGATCGCTGCCAGTTAAAGAATCGTTCATGAACACCTTTCGAGGTACGCCAAACCGCCTTCCTTTGATTGCATCTGCGTCCAAAAATTGTGTATAATCGGGAACAGGGTTGGGTGCGGTGCTCGTGTAGTTATCCTGCTTGTCTTGTCCAGCAATGATTGATAAGATTGCTGCCGCATCGGCCACACTTCTAGCCATGGGGCCAACAGTGTCCTGGTGCGAGGATACGGGAACCACTGCGAAATCTAAGTTTAGCTTCAAACGACTGCTTAGGTATACGGGAACTTGCCTCCAGCTCGAGAGGTTAGCCCGACTGTAGGCTTGACTCCCACCAAATTGTTGAAGCCGGACGGGCATATGATGCTACCAGCAGTGTCGGTGCCGAGAGCAGCAGCGGCCAACCCAACAGCAACAGCAACAGCACTTCCAGATGATGAGCCACAGGCGTCTGCCCTTGGGAAATACGGATTCGTAACTTGCCCACCTCGAGCTGACCAACCGTTGGGCAGGCTCCAGTCTCGGATATAAGACCACTGAGACTAGCAGAGACAGGTTGTTGGGACGTAGAAATATAGCCATGAGCGACCCGACTGACCAAATTTGCTTTCCCGAGAATAATGGCTCCCGCTTCCCGTAGTTTCGCCACGACAGACGCGTCGCCCGGCACAATCGACCCGAGCAACGCATACGAGCCGGCGGTAGTATTCATTCCTACATATACATACGACCTTGAATACTTTATTATAACTGAATCGTTTAAGAAAAGTGCCTCACCCTCGGTAGCTAGAGTCGCGATGTTGTCCTTGACCAAAACTGGGATACCATGCAATGCTGATCGTTTTCCTTTGGTCTTTCGTTCAGAATCCAGATCATCAGCTTGCTTCAGTGCACGTCGGTTTGTCTCAAGAACTGCTCGTAACCCTGCGCCATTGAAATTGACTTCGTCGATGCGTCTCAGGTATGCCTGGTAACGTTCATTGTGAGCTTCAAGGCGGCCAGTTTAAAACAGATGATACACACAGCCACTAGGTCAACGCTCGTATAATCACCAGAATCTAATCCAGTCTGAAGCTCTTGGATTGAGGCCTCATACAAATCCGGATATTTTTTGGAATTGTCACCACATACGAGTGATGTGTTAGCGCTTGGGAACGAAACCACAAGCAAAGCGAACAGCAAAATGGAGTAGCAGTTTCTCAAGCCTTTCATCCTAGTTAGGGGACGTGGAAGGGGGGAGGGAGCTTCGTTTGGAGGTTACAAGGACCCCCACAAAGACAAGACATTCAAGTTCTGTGACAGATTTATATACCGTGGATTAACCTTCCAAATGTCAACGCTCGGCGCTCGGCGCTCAGGGTCGAAGCGCCCGCAGAGCACGAATACCACCTGACTGTCCTAAAAGCAAAGAATAAGACTCTCTCGTACCGTGATCAACCCATAATTTTTTCTTTACCTTTCCTTACAGATGAACTAGCGATGGCTTCTTTTTTCGTCCATCCTCACTTGCAAACCTGGGTGTTCTATGATGCCGCTTCACACGTGATTATTCATCAGCCCTATGCTTGCACCCTCAAACGTTGTGTAGAACTACACCTTGAGGGGATATGGGCGATTCCAATTCGGTTTAGCACGCCACGATCATATATTTAGTAGTGCAGGACACGTGCCAGAACAGCGTAAACCACGTGTTTGTGAACCATAGCTCGCGGGTTCAAGCGCCGCGATCTACATGCCATCAATGTCAGCCTGCGTGGGTGGTCTGCAAGAAGCCCCCCCGAGAGCTATAGCAAAATGGGGAAACTGGGATGCAGCTATGCGCACGCTTCTTCATTCTGCAAAATTGCCTTGGAATGCGAGGATTGTTCGAGATCAAGCTACCAGCGCTGGTCGGGTGGTTGTATTTAGACTGCTAGGCGCCAAGTTCCTTGAACGATATAACAGTACAATCAATGTACGATTAGGCGGCCCTTACGTCTGGACCATATCATCTTCACTTGAAAAAAACTCCTATCCCACGTCCAAAGCCTGGTTTCTGGGGGGCGCTAGGGTGTCTCTGGTGATCAGCGGTGCTGTTCAACGGGAGATAGTGTTTTTGATGGGAAGAAACTGAAATGGGGACATCTGTTCTTCAATGAATGGTTTGGTTTTTTTCGCCTCTCCCACGCATAAAGGTAGAGTGACTAGGGTAACCTCATATGTTGCCGATTTGCCGCACCTCTGGCGATCTGTGCCCTCAATCGTTGTACATAACAATGGCTCGAAGCCGAACCCGCAAATCCCACTAGCCCAACATACAATTCTGCCTGATAAGACCAACAATGGCCTGATACACTGGAGTGAAATAGACAACGTGCCTGCGCAGTGCGAACACAATCATGGGCGCCTATCAGATGTCTCGACCCACAGATCCCATCTCAACAATCTAGCCACCATCTGCGGTTAACGACAATACAATATTGTGCGCTGAAGTTGGCCGTATTATTAACAAGTCTCTTGCTTATGGGATCCTACATCAATATATGCCTAGTCCGAGAGACTTCTTCATTTCTATGTAGCAAACTGACCAACAAATCAGATTGAATTTGTCTGAATACTAGCTTATATGCGTAGAAATAACATACTGATCCACCACTTGAAGTCTGAAGTCTTTTGACGTTTTAAAGTTGAGTTTTTTTAACAGACTTAGGCTCGAAGTATGTATGTATCAGTGGAGGAAGTCATTTGACTTCAGAAATTAGGAAAGTACGAACGCAAGATACGGGCAACCACCGCGGTAACTGCCAGGCGGGCTGTTTTGCTGCCTTGGTCACAGGCACTTATGCAGCGTAACATGTATGGCCTAAGAGAGAAGGAAGAAGCGGAAGCACTCGAACTCCCTCTGATGAGACTAGCGGGTTAGTACGCGGTATGAGCCAGCGCAAAATGGTTTGCCGATGGGAGAAGATAGTGAGGCCGAGGTATGCTACCTTTTAAAGTCTCGTGATTCCAGAAGCTTTGTACGGTGCTTCGAACGTAAAAACCAGGACTACCTCGCCGGTGATTACAGTTAGAGTTAATCTACTGATGTGGTTGATTTGGCGCTCTCTTGTGATATAGCTAGCAATCAAGACTGAGTAAAAGAGTTTTAGTCATGCACAAAGATAAATGGACTTGAAAGGGAAATGATGCACCAAAGATTGATCTTTCACTGTTAGACGGATGGTAAGGCCTTTTTGCCAAGTCGTACATAACCCCTCCCCTCCGGCGTACTCTAACCTACAGCCTCGCCAACAGCCATGTCTTCCAAGCCTGGAACCTTGACAATTGCTGGATCTGGTATTGCTAGTCTCGGCCACATGACTTTCGAAACAGATGAGCATTTGAAGAGCGCTGACATAGTTTTTTATCTTGTAAACCATCCTACCATCGAAGCATACATCTGGCGACATGTACCTGACCCCGAAAAACGCATGGATTTGGCCGGGTACTACGTTGACCATACACATAGATACTATACATATACATCAATGGCAGAGGTTCGTTCTCATTCTGACGTGTAAATTACTTAGTAATGTCAACCTTCTCTTTAGATCATGCTGAGGGAGGTTCGAGCCGGTCGCAATGTACTGGGGATCTTCTATGGGCATCCAGGATTTTTTGTGTCTCCGGCACATCGAGCACTCAGGATAGCGCGACAGGAGGGACACAAGGCACAGATGCTTCCAGGAGTCTCGTCTACGGACTATCTGCTTGCAGATCTTGAGGTGGAACCAGCCAGGTTTGGGTGTGCAATATACGAAGCAAGTGATCTGCTTGCTCGTAGACAGCCCCTAGATGCCGCGATTCATAACATAATCTTACAAGTGGGCGGGGTTGGCGACGTCACAAATAAATTCACTGTCAGCCATTTTCCCTATGGTCAAACTCTAGTTTGGTTTAAATCTCTTTCTTTCCACTTTCATAGAACCCTCAATTCCCGGCGCTGGTTGAACATCTGCGCGGCTGCTTCAAGGACGACAACCATCGCTTGATTTGTTATATCGGGGTGGTCAACTCTTCTGCCCCGTTGAGCCAGACGGTGGCTGTCCCATACACGATTGGAGAGCTTACCAATAAGAACATAGGCCAGAAAATACCCTTTGCCTCAACTTTCTACATTCCCCCTCGAGTCGGCGATATCCGTCTCGTAGATCCAATAAATCCCGGTATTCTGGACCTTTCCAATGATTCGTTGACGGTTTTGAACAGGATCCCCGAATGGGTAGATGCACCTCCATCTTCTTCTCTACTTCCTCCAGTAGTTCCTAGGTGGGTTCCTCTTGCAACTTACGGGGCAATGGAAATTAGGGCCCTTCAAGCCGCCGGGATCCCGCTGCCAGAAGGGGTACAGCCTCTGCAGGCTGATGCGCTTCCGTCGCTTCCATCGCTTCCATCCCCCCGACCTCATAGGATTCTAAGCGCTTCGCAACCAATGAGGGATTTCGTGATAAACTTAGCGCTGAGCCCGAGCGAACGGGCCGCGTACAAGAAAGACCCGGCGGCCGTGGCAAAAGGGATCGTAGGCATCACCAACGAGGAGCAGTCTGCTCTCGCGTCCGGTGATGATAATCTTATACGTCGCGTTATGTGGTACTCTAGTACCAGCTTAGGCCATGTATACCAAAGTGGTGACCCAGACGACCCAGACGACCCGGATTCTACGGATGGTGTTGCGATTTGAACGAAAGGTAAATATCCATCATTCCTGATTATATGCATTGGATACCGGCGCTAATGCTTGCTGGTAGTCGATCAACTTACAATTATCTACCCTATAGCAGTGCTTTTAGATTGTTTGCTGAAACTGTATCATGGAATCAAGGCAAACGTAGCAATGTTATTGAATTTGTAGACTTGACGAGATCTGTGAAAACATTTGCTGAGTGCTGGCAAAGAATGCGTCGTAGTTTCGAGGTACCAGGCATGCGATATGGAATAGGATATATCGACAGATGAAGGACACAGTATGCGAACTTGAAAGCTTCAGGGTTAGAGTGACACACTATGGCCGAAAAATAGCTGGGCAGGGGTGGCTGGACTTCAAAGGGACCAGCACATGCACTAATCTTAGTAGCGCCTTATACCTGATGAACTTTAGAACTAATTTTGCGAGGTTCTTTATTCGGTCGACTAGCGACTATGCATAAGCTCTTTGACTATCTGAAGTCCATTTCAAGTTAGTAGGTTTACGGTATTTTTTGGAGCCGTACATGTTATGGGTTCAAATACGTCACCAAGAACTTCCAAAGTGCATCCACACTCTTGTAATCGTGGTGTACAACACTTACAAGCCACCTGCTTTTTGCTAATTCCTCGATCAGCTTGCGCGACGGCGACTCGGGCGAGTAACATAGACCGAAATCATTCCAGATCATGAACGCGTCATCCTGAACAGGCGTTGAGTTCAGGCTTTGGCGTACGCGGTGAACGAGACTTGCCTTCCAAGCCAAGAACGAATCCCTTTCGATAATTGTGGGCTGGACAATTTCTTGTCCTGGGAAGACGCCCCAGGTGACAGCGTTGCTTCCTCCCTCAGGTATGTTGGTCTCGAATCCGTCCTGGATTGATTATGCTTGGTCAGAGACTCCGGTGGGTCCTAAGGCTTACTCACCTCGTTGTTCCCAGCGAAATATGTCACCCACCCATCTCCAAACTCTTCTACTGCCTTTATCAAAATTCCAACCGTCTTCTCCTCACAGAAAAACTCCACAAAAGATTTTTGGAACACCCGCCCACCCCGTGGACCCCATCCCACAACCGGATCACTGGACAGTACGGCGTCCACCGCTGGTTGAGAGGCAACAGTCCAAAGGCCTTGAGAAGTGAGGGCGATAAGTTGAGGTAGGATCGGCTCAGATTCGGCGGAGAGGGGTGAAGCTGAAAAGGGGGTTGTTGGTGTTTGGTTACGCAGATAGGAGAGGAAGAGGGAGGTCAGATCGGCTTGAGTTGTTGGGTGTCCCCATTGAGCTATCGCAGCGTGTGGCTGAACAAGCACACTAATTATTTAAAATTATATTGGGGCAGTAAGTTGGCGCCTACCTGTACTCCAAGACCCCCTCCATCCCAAGGATCGACATTCCCAAACGCTGGACTCTTCGCATCTCCAAATCTCCCATTTGGGAAATCGTCCCAGCCCCGGTCCAGTGTCTCTGCGGTCGCTCTGGACGCACCTGTGCGTGTCTCGCCGAGTGTACTAGTAGCATGTTGAGTCGCTTCGGACGGACTGATGGTGAATGTGATGGGATGCGTTGAATCTTGAGGTGGGGGGAGAACATGAGGAGATTCTGTGGAGTCCTGTTGGGCCAAGTTTGGATAATTATGTGGGAAAGTACTCAAAAAGAACGCACGGTAATAATTTGGTTTGTGGTATGAGTCGGCACATGAGTCCAGCCAAGTTCGTCCAGTATCCTTCTTACGCTCTTTTCCAAGTTCAGGGTGCAAAAATGGACACCCTTGACGTCTCCATCGTCTAATATACTACGTATCATAGAAACTGCAAGATTGACCCCGTATTCTTTCACCAGTTGGTCGTCGTGCTATTGAATTTATCAGGCGCATCGTAGGAATAGCGTAAATATGGCTATACTTTAATCGCATCCAGCTCGGACTGGATATGATCCGGTACGGTCACGTTGCAGAGAGCGGTCATGCGAGTGAACATTGCGTATGTCTGAAGAGGCATAACACCCGGAATAACGGGGACCGTGATACCTAAAGTCATGTTAAGTGTCCATTGGGAGTGACACAGTTCCCCATACCTCGAGCCCTAATCTTTCCCAGCCATATTTTAAATCGGCCCACATCATAAAACAGTTGGGTGACGATGAACTGAGCACCGGCATCAATCTTTTGCTTAAGGTACGACATTTGCTCGTCTTCTGTCCCACCCTCGCCATGTCCATCTGGATAACCTGCGAAAAAATTAAGCCGAAGTGTTATCAAGAGATAGGAGCAAGAAACCCACCTGCTACTCCGACACAAAAATGGTCGGAAAATGTAGGGTGTTGTTTGATGTAGGTGACCAAATCTTCGGCATGCTGGAAGCGAGGATCCGTGGGAATCCAGTACTCCTCACCACGGGGTGGGTCTAAACATCAACACAGTTATTCAAACCAACCCCCCGCGTATCAATAAGACATTCTCACCTCCTCGAAGAGCAAGTACCGTACTAATCCCTCTTTCCATCGCAGTCTACCGCAGTTAAGTGTATCTGGTATAATAAAATTGATCGACTGCAACATACCGTTAGAACATCATCAACCGTCCCCTTTTCCATATTTGTGCATGTCAAGTGTAGGATAGTATCCAGTGCATTGTCGGCCTGGCAGAATCCCGCAAGCTCGAGGCTCCGATCTCGTGTAGAACCACCAGCACCCCAAGTTACACTGACAGCTATCGGCCTAAGATTAGAGAGCCCATTAATCCGAGTCAAAAGATTTGAAAAGCCCTGCATCACAGACAAAATAAGACATAATTAATTGAAACATGCACCTTTTGTTTGCGTACCTGATCTGTCCGGGGAGGAAAAAACTCCAACGAAAAATATGGAGTAGCCGAGGAGTACTGAGATAGCTTGTCCACCAGCTTCATGCTGGTCGCTGGCGTGAAACGCTGTAAGAAAACCATAGAGTTACTTCGGCCGGAGGACGACCAATGATGTCGCAATCGACCAGCCCCTGAGTCACGTGAGTCTATTTCCAGACGATCACCTCCTTTCCGTAGATCTAGAAGTCGTCCTCAATTCCGCATCCATGACTCTTCAAATATCTCGTACAATTTCTGTCTGTTTTTCTCCAGGTGGCTACAAATTTGCTACGCATCATGCTCTCCGGGTTTCAACCATCACAACAGCCGTTTATAATGAGTGAAACCGCAAGAGGCCACATACCATCTAGTTGTATTTTGGATCGAAAATACCTCTTATACCCACTCGAACCCACCGGTCGAAATTCCACGCCTGTGCTTTTTTTTTTTGGTGATCCAACGGCTGCTTCCCGTGCGCTCTGAAGTGAAACCAGATATTTCGTCCAATACTTCTCGAGCAAGTCTAAAGCGAACGTCCAACCGCTATGGATCACGAATTTCTCCTGAAAGGCTATGAAGAAATGCACCTAATTCTGGACTTTTGCCCCATAGGCTATGCTTGGCCCCTCCGCTCTCGATCCTCGGCCCCAAGGTCGTTCTTCTTGGTCTTGGAATGGATTCAAAGTTTGAAATATATCAGAATGTGCTTTCATAGGTTTCTTTTACGGACAGCTGATCATCGACTGACGTCGCATACGACGTCAGCCTTCGGTGTCAACATCCCTAAATGTCTTCTTGTCCGCCGAACTCCCCACCTGGCGCAACATCCCCTTCTCAAAGCATAATGTAGCCATGCAAGTTCCGCATCCTAAGCCCGATGAAATGTCTTCCATCATCACGAACCGCTCTCGGCGCACGCGCGGCTTCCTTTTTGGATAAACAACCGGCGCCCCATGAAGATGTTTTTGGCAATCATTGGAAGGCCAAGTTGTTATAATCTTAAGCCGCGGACAGCTGACCTGCGCCGACGAACGAGTTAGGAGGTTGGTTTGCCGTCTGGAGGTCAGATTGACATAATTATCGAACAACCTCCACCTTGAGGTTTGGTTTTAAGAGCAAGCGAAGGTCCGCTTCAAGGCCAGGTTCCAACGTTTTTCCATTATGCAGCCCTTTCGAGTTCCTAAACCAGCGCCTGACGAGGTTGACGTCATTGTTGCAGGAGGTAAGTCGTACACATCCATGTAAACTTTCTCTAATAATATTGCTGTAGGTGGTCCTGCGGGATGCGTGGTCGCGGGTCGTTTAGCCAAGGCCGATCCCAATCTGCAAGTCATGCTCGTAGAATATGGTCCGAATAACATTGATGTATGGTCTAAACCTACTGTTCTTTCAAGCCTTTACTCACTTACACTCTAGGATCCGCTAGTTTCTACCCCGGCCGTGTATCCTCGGAACATGCGGCTGCTCGAATCCGACAAGGCTCACTTCTATTATGACACAAACAAATCCGATTTCCTCCGCGGTAGAAAGACAATTGTTCCTTGCGCCAAGGTAAGGCAGTGCATGCTAGTGCCCATTGCTGTTGTTCATGTTCCCTTTTAGGTCCTAGGTACGCTGGCCGCATGTCCATGCATATCATGATTCTTATCTGTTATTAGGCGGTGGCAGCTCTATCAATTTCCAGATGTATACTCGAGCCTCAGCCTCTGATTGGAGTAAGTTCTCCATGTTTCTGGCTCATATATATGATCACTGAACAAGGCTCTTAGATGACTTCAAGGCGGAGGGGTGGACATATGAAGGCAAGTTATCCGCTTTAGAAAAGCATCAGTTCTGTCTAACCAGCTGGTACCAGACCTCCTCCCCTTGATGAAACGACTCGAAAACTATCAGAAACCGTGTAATAATGTAAGTACCATTCATACATGCCAGTTCATATGCATAAGAACTTACTTGACTTGATCAGGAAACCCACGGCTTCGAGGGCCCTGTCGCAATATCCAACGGCGGTTGGGTTGCTCCAATTGCTCAAGACTTTTTACGTGCATCCAATGCTGTGGGGATCCCTCTTACCGACGACTTGCAAGACTGCAAGCAGTCCCACGCTGCAGAAATTTGGGCCAAGTGGATCAACAAGGATACCGGTCGTCGCAGGTGAGCCTCTGGGTCGGATCCTGTGGGTATATGCTAACTTGTTACTAGCGATGCTGCTTCGGCGTACGTCCATCCTATCATGGCCGAGCAAGCGAACCTTCATTTGCGCTGCAACTCGAAAGTTTCGCGTGTGATCTTTGAAGGAACCAAGGCTGTTGGAGTCGCATATGTAAATTCTCGGTAGGTATATCCACGTCCTAGTGTAACATTACAGACTCAAGTCTTCTTAGCGATCATGGAGAGGCTGGAACAGCTGAAACGATTGTCAAGGCTAGAAAAATGGTAGTTTTAACCAGTGGAACGCTCGCTACGCCTCAGGTACGTGTCGACTGATAGTTCTTGAACATTTGCTTATAATCTCGTATATTCTCAGATTTTGGAGCGCTCCGGCATTGGGGGAAAGAACATACTTGACAAGGCTGGTGTAAAAACCCTCGTCGGTTAGTCTCCCTCCACTCAATTTGTACCCAATTATATCCATTCTCGTCCTGGCAGATCTGCCGGGAGTGGGGAAGCAATACCAAGATCACTATACGACCTTCTCTGTTTTCCGCGCTCGTGCAAGTGAGCCCACTGGCGATGATTGGCTTCGAGGTGACCCCAAGGTCCAAGAAGACTGGCTCAGGATGCATACGACGACGGGGAAAGGACCTGCTGCCTCGAATGGCATTGATGCTGGATTCAAGATTCGGCCGACCGAGGATGAGCTGAAGGAGATGGGTCCAGCATTCCAGAAGAGCTGGGACTCGTACTTCAAGTGAGCTAAATAGTACATGCTCAGAACAAATCGTGTTTACTTCAAGCTTGGCATAGGACAAACCTGACAAGCCTGTGATGTTCGCCTCAGTCGTGAATGGATTCTTTGGTGATCATACTCTTGGTAAACTTCCCTTCTCGGGCCATCGTTTCCACAATGGTTAAAATCTTGAATAACAGTTCCACTCGGAAAATACTTCACAATGTTCCAATATCTTGGTGAGTCTTACTTTTGTTATCGCCTGTAGCCTCGCGCTGAAACAAACGTCCAGAATACCCCTTCTCTCGTGGTTCGATCCATATTACTAGCGATGACCCGTACGCAGATCCGATTTTCGACAGCGGATTCCTTAACCACGAGGCAGACATGGCGCCCATCCGGTAATTTGCTCCACATGCGTAGCGATATGGGTCTGACAGTCGTTATATGCGCGCAGATGGTCTTATAAGAAGGTCCGCGAAGTTGCACGCCGCATGGATGCGTACAGAGGTTGGTCTTTATCAATACTTGAAGTCCCCATGATTCTGACAAGTCTACCTCAGGCGAATTGACATCTCTTCACCCCCACTTCCACCCCGACTCGCCGGCTGCATGTGAGGACGTTGATCTCCAAACCGCAAAGTACGTTTCCACAACCATTTAGTCACATTTACGCTGGATGGAGCTTCGGTTTCCTTACAGGGAATACATGCCTGCCGGTCAGCTTACAGTCGGAATACACATGGGCACGTGGTCCAAACCACGCAAGCCAATGGCTATCGGGGAAAGACGCATCGCCGAAGAGATTAAATACAGTATGTGCATCGTATTGATATATTATGGTCGTCGTGTTGACACAACTCCCCAACATCAGGCAAGGAAGACGATGAAGCCATCGAGTGAGTATGCAACTCTCAACAGTAGTGGCAATTGCTCATGGACTTGTTTAGTAACTGGGTCAGGGATCATGTCGAGACCACATGGCATAGTCTTGGGACGTGCGCGATGAAGCCACGAGAACAAGAAGGCGTTCTAGATCCACGGTATGTCACGCTATTTTTAAGAACCCTGTTGAGTATTGAAGTATGGTGCGCAAAGGTTGAATGTGCACGGAACCACTAACTTGAAAGTTGGGGTAAGCGTGCTTTCGGCCTCTGGTGCAGCTTGACTAATTACCTATCGTGTAGGATCTTTCTCTTTGGTATTTATGCTCTTCCTCCTTCAATCGCGCGGTGTTTGACTATTCGTCTCATTCTCGTTTAGCCCCGACAACCTTGGGACAAACACTTATAGCTCTGCGCTCCTGTAAGTTTTTTCCCTTTCCCCATCAATCTCAAATCATTCACGAAATTGCCAAGGTGTGGCGAGAAATGCGCTGATTTGATTGCCGAGGAGCTCGGTTTGACCATTACCAATCGTGAGTGAATCTATATCAATCGCCAGCGTCGACCCACTCAGCGTAACTTGATAGCTCACATCCCTGTGATGCGCCGCGCAACAGCTAAGCAGTGAATACGTAGGTAAACAACCAATTTCAGTTAACGAAAGTAGGCCAGAAAAATACGTATGAATTCTGATTGATTTCTGGCTCTGTACTACCAATAACAATGTAAAATTTCTGCTCGTGAAGATTTTTGGTGATGCGCTAGTTCATCGTCGCTCCACGTAATACTATCATAGACCACTAGGACCAGGTTCTACTCCTTGCCCGTCGACTGATTGTCCTCCGACTGCGCAGTTTCACTAGACTCGATGGTTGATCTTGGTCCTTCAAACCAATGTACCGCGCCGTACTATCCCATCAGAAGCCAAATAAACTCAATTTCTGAGATACTTGAAACAAAATAGTCTTACCTTAGGCCACCAATACCATGCCAAACAGCCAACTGTCACACCGCCCAAAACGACTATGGCTGTATTCAAGGTACATGAGTTGCGTGATGAGTAAACACCAGCGGGAACTAACCATAATTCATATCCGTAGCTTCAGGGCCGGGGTTGGCCGGAAACAAGAACACAACGTTCATAAATGCTATGAATGAAACGGCAATGACCCGGATAGGCGAGCCCTGTGTGTTCAGATTAGACTGGACAAGAAACCAAAAGCGTAGAAATCATCCTACAAAGACGCCCAGCGAAAAGGGACCAGGTTTGAAATTGTGGTCCTTGAATATGATACGTACTGCGATTGGCACTCCGTACTAAGGCGAGAAGTATCAGATATCGATAGTCACATTAGGCGCATAAAAACCATGCTTACTGCAGTATATATTCCAATGACTGAAACCTAAATTTATCGCATAAATGCGGAGTTCTATCAAAGAAATAATCTGACCTACGTAGAATATGGCTCCAATAGCAGCCACTCCCGCAAAGGCGAGCAGCCCAAGCAATGCCGCTATAGATACACAGAACCATACAGCTACACAAATACCGTGAGCTTCATCCATATAAGTTGCAATAATCCAACTTACTATTCACAGGTGTCCCAGTATACTGATTCATCCTGTATAAGAATTTAGAGAAGGGCATTGCACCGTCTCGGGCAAACGCAAATGTCTGTCTTGATGTGGAGAGAACAGCGCAAGAGCCCATTGCCCATTGTGCGACGAGAAATAGAGACCAGAGGCCAAGAGTTCCCTTTTGACCAAAGCTGTTAAAGAATATCTGGGTACATTGCGTTCAGAACCTATGTATCTAGATGAAACAACTGGATTACCGTCGCAAGAGGCTGGCCGATGCTATTGCCCAGGATTCCCTCTGTGTCTTGACCCATGCAAAAAGCAAGCATAATCACCATACCTATTCGACAGTTCAGACCACCTTCAGGTAGCCAATTTACTACACCATCACATACCGGTTCCCAAGAATCCACCTATAGCTGCCGATCCGACAATCGCCCAAGGCACTGCAGTTGCTGCGTTGCTCCTAAA
>JAYRCO010000894.1:0-12511 GCA_037042815.1 Ceratobasidium papillatum | reverse complement strand
TGTTCATGATCGTCCCGGAAACAAGTATGTTACATACATTGGCTTCTAGGGCCATGATACAGTTCTCCACTCTGTCAAAACATCTACAAAAGTCGAGCATCATATCATGCACGAGGAAAAGGATTTTGTTGCCTGAAGTCTGGGTGCATGATGATTTCAGCCACTCCTTCTCCCAATCCGGCGACAAAAGCATCCGCAAGCCCTGTAGCATATATGGTGTTCAATTGATGAGAAGCACAGGAGCTCAGGCTTGAATCCCAGACATCAGCCATTGTAGGTAACAGTAGGTATTTCAATGTCTAGGGTAATTTGCCTGTGGATGAAATTTCCAGTTCAGGTTAAAGGGTGGGATGGGATTGATTGCAAACGTGGACAAGACAAGTTGCAGTTGGAGTTCAGGTGACATGGGAATTTGTTCTGCTTTGTCTAATTGTTCTGTGAACTCCATCCTTGGGAACTGTCTGCAAGTGAGCAGGCAAGATGTGTGGCACGCCGGTTCTCTCGGTGAAATACAACGCTTGACCGGAATATTGCAAAACAAACGACTGTAATATCCATAGGTAGCTCGCTACATAAGATACACCTTCAGATGGTGAGGACTTTAGCAAACCTTGCAACATGATTCCTCAACTCGCTCAAAAACGGTAGATGTTGCCACTGGAGTACCTTTGACGAATCTGACAGAAGTCAGGCCAGTTAGTCTCACAGTAACAGTGCAGTTGAGAGTGTTCAACAAGTCGGGTGGTAGGTGGATTGTTCTGCCTACGGCACATGATCAATTCATCTGCGCTTGACAAGCTCTGACGTGCGCCGATTGAGTAGTCCCTTGCGGTTCATCTGTGCAACACAAACTCAATCACATGTACTAAGGTAGCAAGACAAGCATTCGGGAGCAGACAGGCGCTACCGAAGGAAGGCAATTTGAGCTGAGAGCACTGGCTTGAGTAGAACAGGGAAAGCAGTAAGCATAGCTGGATGACAAATCAGAGCACAAGAAGAGTCCTGTATATACAGCGTAGACCACCGTGATAACAGAGACGGAAGACTGAAGTCATAGTATAGCAAAGAGAACAATGAACACATGGTGAGAACAGAGTGAGGTCAGAGATGATGTATGGTGAAGCAGCAATGTCATTATGACACGCATATATATAGTAACGATCTAGAGTGATGTAGGCTTTGAGTTCTTCAAAGCGCTACTTTGTAGCTACATGGGTTGGATCAACACTATTGTGATGCATTAAACACCCCGTGTTTGGCAGAGAACTCAGCTCAGTCCAAGAAGAAAGTAAAATGCCATACAGCATTGGCTCTTGAGCTCAAAAACTCCTTGGAAACACATGATGTTCGGCTTTGGATGGATTGACCATGTCCGTATATCACAAGGTTGCCATAGCCCATTTGTGCTATTCAGTTCCCAAGTCTTCTGAACTCATCATCTGTCTCTCGTATCTGGATCAATGAGCAATAGACACACCAATGAACCAAACTTTCAGCAGCCCCTTATGTTGGCCTAGACCTCTACTTCGTCAATGTGTGATTGTATTACCCAACGTGCAGATGCGCAATACGGCACATCTGTGTGACGCAGTCCGAGTGATCTATTGCAAGAGTTTTGAGATCCAGGAGCGCAATTATTTGCTGGTGAGTCCGTGCTCAATCTTGCTGTTGTATGTTGGGATAAAATGAATGACCAGCCTGCATGCAAAAAAATTCATGTCTTCCTTGGTTTTGGTTCTTGGATCAACAAGCGCAGCACGCTGCCTGTTGAGCCAACCTCCCAAATACCCATAGCTCCTGATCACTAACCACCTATGGGTATTGTAAGGATGCTGAGGGTAACAAGACTCTGGCCTTTGCTGTATGCTTCAAACCATACGACCACATGAAGCTTCAGGAGCTGCAGAGAATTAAGCAGCTCAGCATGCACTTTCACAGACTCAGGAGACTGTTTTGTCCAGTCGAGACAAATGTGGGGGATGCAAGGTCATTATTCACTCAACTTTGTCATCAATTGTGTAATCCACTTGCAACAAGTGGGAAAACGCATGCTGCGGGCTGAAAAGCTGTTCATCAAGCACCGCACCGGCTTGAAGTGTACAAGCTGGCAAAAAATGGTGATGGGACAAACAAGGAGTATGCTGAGTTTGTTTTAGAGAGCGAGCATGCCTCAGTGCCATCAGTCACAGTGTTCAAAGCAATCTGAATATGGCTTCTTTCCTTCAGCTAGGGCCAGCCATCCAAATGACTTTGTATAGGACTAGGAAAATTACGCAGATATTGGAAGTTTCTACGAAGCCATTTTGTGGACAAAGCGCTTTGCTGAGCCTTTCATCATTTGCACCTGTTCTGCATCCTGCTCTACCAGGTGCTTCAAGCAAAATACTACCGGGCTGCAGCTAAGAAGATTCTAACGGATGTCCCCTGTGGGCCTGTATGTGAATGTTTCAAGAGGCCATATGCCTTGAATAGCCTGAATGTGTCTTTTCCAGATTATTTCATAGGTTGAGGGTTTTGAATATCTACTTTTGCTGTTTTATATCTTTCAGCATCGCTATACTGAGCTCCATGGGTATCTAATATGATTTAAGCCACTCAAAAAGCTCTCACAAGCTCCCCATGTTTATTGAACATGTCGGTCTTAGGTAAATAAATGCATTCTGGCAATACAAATTTCAGAAATTGCCCTTCATGTCCCAGCAGTTACAGAAATCACTTTGGAAGTCCCACCCTCAATTCAGCATCATCAAAACCCCCTGTTTGCAATAAGGAATGCCTGCTGAATGAGCAGTTCAGAACCAATTAGTCTGCCAAGTGCCCACCCACTAGATAACTTAACGTCTGGTGCATGATCAGCTTTTGAGTCCCACAGGCTAAACATTCTAAGCCCCCCCTGGGAGTTTGAGCCTCTCCAAGCGCCGGACGTGTATGGATCCAAGCCTCCCTGGCGCCTAGCGAGGCTTACATCACCGGAAGGCTTTGATCCATGCCCCCCCCACAGGTGCCCCAATTCCCTCACCACATATACAGTTAGTGAGAGAAGATAAGAACTGGTAGTGTAGCTATACTGAGTGATGAAATGTATCTCAGCATCCGCATGCATAATTAGCATAGCTATGTGTGGGAAAAGGACTAGCTGGTTTAGATCAATGTCATATCATTACACAGTGAAACAACATGGCAGTAATTCCGAAAAAATTATATCTAGACTCGCCGTGGCTGAAAACCCCCATGCGCAATTCAAATGCCTCATGTAGAAATTTGAACATTGCCTAGCTTAATGACTTGTGAAACCATCTAGCAGACCCTTGTGGATCCACGCCACCCCTGTAGGGATACCAACACTAAGTGCCGGAGGAGGATGGATCCATACTTCTCTGGCGCTGAACGTACTAGTATTCCCACGGACCGGCTAGGACTGATGAGAGGCTCATGGATCCACACCTCTCCAGCACTGAAGTGGCATGGATCCAAGCAGGTCTGGTCACGCCACCTCTTCAATCTATTTTTACAATACAAGAATGTACACACCTACCGTTGCTCATAGTTGTACAGTGTGGGCCCTACAACCAGTGGCTTAGGTAAGAACCAGGATATCAAGTTCCTTTCACAAATAATTATCTGTCAATTAGGCAAGTATTTAGATTCAGACCTGCATTTTGGAAGAAGTTGAACCTCTGGGTTTGCTGACAATCCTATGAGTGCTCGGAGGCCCTTGCAATTGCAGGCAACGGTTCTAGCAACCTTTGGGGCTACCAGAGCTTTGGACGTGGTGGCGCCAAATGGGTGTGTCTACGGGGGTGAGGGACGCCAGTCCAAGGGCACGTGACTCAAGATCACTGATAGCCGCTCCATCCACCGCCAGGACCGTGTACTGCGCAATCTGGTCACAGATGCTGCGACGCAACCGGAGCACAATCTTTGTTCCCCCACGGGATGGTCATGTCTCCAAGGCTACTCTGCCGAGGCATCACATCACTAACAAACGCAAGCCTACCTGCGTTGAGAGTGGCATTCCAATCCCGCCTAACCATTACACACAGCTTGCCAAAACCGCACCAAGCGGTCGAATGGGATTGTTTTGCAAACATTCCCTCTTTGTTATGTAACACCTGGACTCGTATGCATTGCTGCAATGTGTTGACAGAGCACTCACGTTTGCTGCAGTGCAAACACTATCCGCCAGATCTGCCCCTGCCAGAGGGGGAACAGAGTATGTTTGTTGTCATCAGCCAAAAGTAAGTTTTCTCTGGCCTCAAATCTCCTCTTGTTCATCACGAGCAGCCCGGTCTATCTGTACAGTAACTACATTTGGCAAGGCCACAAAGCTCAGATCGGCGCCGTGGACATTGTATCCAAGGGAGAGGGTGGCTTGGCCAAGTCAGACAACAAGGATAAGAAACCTGGATGTGTACTGCCCCCATTGCTTTGATGCTTGTCCGACCCGTGTCTAGTCTCTCCAAGGACGTAGAGGAGCATGTAGTCAAGCAAAAGCCAGGCAAGTGTTCTTGGGTAGGCAAGGCGCCACCCAAGCAGTTGGTCTTGGATGGTAAGTGTTCCTCACGTCACGGCACGCGCCCCCGCTCACGTCCATGTAGCGGCCAATACCTCAACTACAACAAAGAAGAAGCGTAGAAAGAGCAAGACAAAGACTGCTGCCTCTCCTAGCGCTGCCGTTGCCACCAACTGTGACGTTGCCAAGTCTTGAGGCAAGCAAACCTACAAGAAGCGGTCCACCAAGGGAGGGCACGGGAAGCGTGGTCATAAGGGCAGGGATAAGCAGGTGGATTAAGCTCACAAGCCAGTTGTGTTCTGGACTTTAACACTCTTGTTTCTTGGACCTGGACTAGGCGGCGCTCGTGCAGTTGTTCCATCATGCATCAGGTTGCGTCAAGAATGTGTTGCTTAATTGGTGCGTTTTTCAATTGTTCACTCGTATGAACTAATTCTAACAATGACTATAGTCCTTGAAGGAACTACACAACACTTATGAACCCTGCTTTGAAGCTTCAACGGGCTCAAAACCCCCGTGTTCAACCTCGTCTCAATGGGCAACAAACTACACCGGAAACACAAACTCGCACTGGCCAAAGCCCTCAAGAAAGACAGGGGCATTACAACCATCACCCCTTCCGTTCCTGAAACTGTCAAATCGTCTCCTGTGCTTCTGTTGGATGTACGGACGCACCCCGTCGGGTTTTCCTTTTATCTGGCTGATGCAACATGTGGACGTACATGATGTCATTTGTACAGCTCGCAGGACCGTTATTGGAGGCACACCTCTCTCTCAAGAAGGACAAGAATGATTACTTACATCCATACCAGAACAGTTTGCGGCACAGAGATCCTTTGTGCTTGCTTACCTTGTTCTTGCTTTCCTATTTGCGGGAGATAAAATTCATGTCGCCTAGTTTCTGCGGTTTCAGCATCCCAAACAAGTGTGGATTGGCTAGCCCTAAATAGGGGACACACAGGTACGGTGACTTAGCTTGTGTTTGGACCGTCTGACACCTCGCAATGAAAGCAATCTGTTACTCGCCCTTGTAATTCAAACATTCATGTGTGTACAGTGAGTGCCTTTGCTATTTGTTCCAGCACTAGCTCATTGTTTCTCCAGGGAACAAAGTGTCCTCAAGCAGCCTCGCTACTACGGTGAACTCATATGTTCATGTTACTGTGCTTGATCCAACACCCCTCATTCACACCCGGAACTTCAGTATGATTGTTTGCGTGTTTCTTCCCATCTGGTGAGTTCACTCGTGTGTTGCATATTTAGTCAAACGGCTAATCCCTACTTGCGCGGACAGGATCGCATTTTGGGTCATTCTCTCTGTCAATTTGGTAGGCGGACATAACCAAACCGTTGCTTGGGGTACTTTGTTCCCAGCCATGTCCTTCAACACGGTTGATGGTATCACGTGAGTATATTATTAATTCTCCTTGCCCCTTAGTCTCGCCTTGGTCTTAGCTACTCAATCATTTTGCCAATCATTAACGGCCTGACCTGTATGTCATTCTTCTTACATTATCCAATCATTTGCTTATGAGTGATCCCTTTGATCATGTGGTCATCACAAGCACATAGAAACAGTGATTATTTGCCCTTGTGACAATCAAATGAGCAAAGGAATCACTCACAAGCATTCTTGGCCCTCGCAAGCTCAAACAATTCTGCTGGCATCTTTTGTACAATTTGTTTCTTTACATAACCCAATATACGGTTTGATTTCTATAAGAGTGTGAATCCCCTGGATCAATAAGTGGCTGGCTTGCTTAACAAAACTGAACCATATGGAGTTGACATACAAACTGAGACAATGACATATGTTTATGAGCCATCAAAATGAAACTTTGGACAGACCACATGGAGTAATAGGACATGTCTAGTAGGCCGAGAGACAAATCTGTAGACAACAATATGTTTGTATTGCTCCAAGACCTCTCAAAAACAGATTTTGTCTTACTTCCAGTACATGTTGTTTACAGCAAATTTTATTCTACATGTCACCAACCACGTTTTGGTCCAAGACATCAGTATTCGTGATTTGCCCCAGACCTCCTGATACGCCGCGCTTCCTTGGATAGCAATGCCTTCTCTTCCTGTGCCTTCAAGCGGTGTTCAATACGTTCAACAACTCCTTTCTGAGTCAGCACTGACAAACTACCATCTGAGTGTTGCCTGTGCCTCTTCTCAGGTGCCATACGCGCAGGAACCCCCCAGTTACTCTGAGCTGAGAAACTCCGTCAAGTAAGTCCCGACTGCGGATCAACAGTTGAAGGAATCGTCCCATGGTCATCAAGCCCACCTTGCCAGAGCCCAGTAAGAAACGTGTGGCTATTGAGGTCCTGCGCAATGTGGTGTTTTGGAAAAATGAGATATGCTGGCAAGAAGGCTAGCTTGATCAATTTCATGCTGCTGACTGACTTTCTGTTTTTCCCTAAGCACCAGGCACCTGAGGTATCAACCTTGTTTTTGCGAAGTTTGTGTCCGTTGATATCACAATCTGCGTTCATCCCATTCACGTAGTTTTTCCCGTCCTTGCATGTCAATACAAGGACAGACTCAAGCCCAAAGATGGGATATGTTTTCTACCCTGGCATCAGAATCTATATAATAAATTTATATGATAGTTGTTGCGTACCTCAAACTCTGTCCCCAGCAAACCAATCACGGGAAATCACATGTGGGCCAGGTTGCTAGAGGTATATTCGGCAACATTGGGTGCAAACTGCCTGCTGACAGCCCATGTCAACGCCTTCTACGCAGTGCAAAATCAGCCAGTGATATTTCTGGAAATGTTCCACTTACTGAGACATCTATCAAGGACTCATTCATACACATGTATGCCTCCACTGTAGCACTATGAAGCACTCCGGGATTTGGTGCATATGTGATAACAATATCATCCATTGACATCCTTGGATGCCATCCTGCCATGTAGATTTTGCCCACTGCCATCATATAAGCACAAGCAAAATATGGATCTTTCACAAAAGAAGAATGCTCACTTTTTAGACCCCCCACATTCTGTGCCCAGTTCTTCTCACATTTGAATGCAGTCTTGATTCCTTGTTTGGCAGAACGCGCAAGATTGTTGAGGTGATCGTGTCCACCTGAGGACATATTGTCATGAATGCGCCACACTGCCCCGAGTACAAAGTGATAGTAACTCTTGTTGGCTTTTGCAAACCGGTAGATGGTGCCGCAGTCGTAGACTCAGAAACCCAACTTCTCCAAGTCCTTCGCATGAATGTAAGCAGTGAACCTGTCTTCAATAATCTTCTTGTCATCCCTCTCGCATTTGGCAGACCATGGTATGCTCCTCAGGTCCTGTGCAGTGCCGGCTGGCGGAAGTTTGGCAAAAAAATTTGCGCGTCGCATAGGGCGTCCTGTATCTACGTCCATGAATAAAACATTGTCAAGCAATACACCCGTGTCTCCAACAACCAACAATGCAGCTTTAGCAGCCAAATCCTTGTGCTTTGCTAAGGAACATGCATATAGGAGTTAGAAAACAGGACAGGAGAACAGTTTGAGTAGACTAACATTTATTCTGCTTTTTACGTGCACGCTCATGTTCCTTCCACTCCAACTTGAGTCGCTCCTGCATGAGATTTGTGAGATTACAATTCTACAAATTTATAAAGGGACTACCTTCAGTGTTGTTTGAAATTCACCAAGCATTTCCTGGAATAACTCCACCAAATGCTGTAGATTGGCCAGCACAAAATGGAGAGTTCTACGAGCCTACTTTAGTAGATTGTACATGTACCATCAAAAACATACCGAGAGAGCTCAAAATGTCTTGTAGCGCAATTGCTTCTGATCCCCCAACATTGTAGTCACATCCTGTTAATACCAATAAGCAGCCGTCCGCAAAACCTCTTTATGAATGTTTTCTCTGCGTAGGTCAATGAACCATTGCAAACTTGTGATGGATGTAGTGCATGTGCAAGGTTTGCACCTACTATTATGAGAAACGCCCAAAATGTGCCATGAGTGAGATGTTTCCATTGCAAGCATGCTGAGATACTTCTCTAGCTTAATTGGCATTTTTTCAACAATCTCGTGTAGCGTCATATTGGGTGCTTGTTCTATCTGTGTTGCCCCATGCTTGGCCCTTCTATGCTTTTTCTTAGGAGAAGAAAAGACCCTGGTCTGACAGTTGTGGTGATCAACTCATTTTTTCTTTGGCCAATGAGTTATGTGCCGCTACGTTTGCTACAATGCTGGTAGATGATTGCCCACACTTGTGATCCCTTCAATCCATGTTCTGTAGACCACATTGGATGTCTTGGAGCTACTAGCATCATTATCACACCTGCAAACCTACTGCAGTGATGTGAGGGCGGTGATGGATACATGAGAAAGATTGTCTGCCGCTGATTCAGCGCTTGGACCTAACCAACCAATCCTAAAGGCAGGGTATCCAGCGTGAGTCAATTGCGCGTCCTTTTGTTGTGCAGACCGCGCTGATCACTGGCTTGTATAGGCTGCGCTTAGGTTATTGCCAGCCGTGTGCGTGCAATTTTCTCTCTCACTGGTCACATTTGCCACTACTACCCGGTCAGCTGGCGTATATCAAAAATCTTTGGCCACTGAATGCCGCCCCTGCATCTTCTTGCCGCCGCATGTACTCTACTAGGCCAGAACTCGACCCACAAGGCCCCCCATTGGACTATAGCTATTCCCGTTATCGAGATCGTCTTCACAATCCCAGCTCATTCAGCTCGACGATAATCTCCGCTTGGACCCCTTCACCGACGTCATGTCCATTAGCCAACTGTAAGGCCGGAGCGCGGCCTCGGGCTTACTCACGCTTAGGTAAACTGTTATAAGCGTGTATATTGAGGATAGGCTAGTCTAGCGAGAGAGATATAAGAGAGAATAAAGGAAACCGAGACAAGACGAGACAAGAGACGAGTATATCGTAGAGTTAAAGCATGTGGTAGATTGGGCACGTGACTGTGCCCCATAAGGAAGAATAGATCACATGACCCCCGGGGTCATGTGGCACCTTACATACTCCCCCTCAGAACTCACAAGTGAGTTCTCATAAAAGAAAAAAGGAAGTAAAAAACGGAGAGGGAAAAGCGCCCATATGAGATGCTACTCAGTCACTCCCCCTCAGGCATGAGCCCGAGAGAGTACCTCATAGGCATAAGCCAGAGGGTACATAGAGTAGCATATACTCCGTAGGCATGACTGCAAGGCAGTCATGCTAAGACAACCACTACCGGCAGTGGCCGGTAATCCATCAGTTCCCCTCCTTCCAGGGGGGGGCCCCTTTCTCCCCCTCACGCCATGCCCACAGCAGGGCGTAAGAGTTGAAAAAATATTCCGGGCATTAAGCCCGGAAATTTATAACGTGATAACTCAGCACACTTGTTATGTGCTTGAGGGGAACACCAGGGAATTGCCCCGGCAATTCCGTTCCAAAACAAATCTTGAATCGCCGATGGCCTGTTGTGACCGACGGCGGCGTTGACGGCGACGTCTACGAGGTGCCTGCCGCCTATTTGGGGTGGTCGGCGGTCGAGGTGGTTCCCATTGCGCTCGACGAGGCGCGGGGCGAGTAGCCGGGTCCAACCGGGGCCAACCCGAGCGCGGAAGAGGCGGCGGTCGAGCTATGACGGGGCCTGGAGCGCCGGTAACGGCTCGGGTGTCGATTCGACGCTCGAGATGGACGCCCGGAGTCACTCCGGGGTCGTTCGTTAGTCGTCGGGTGAGCCGAGAGGCCGAGAACGAAGCCACGGCGACGCTGAGAGGGCCGGGGACATCGCTTCAACGTTCGGCGCGCCAGGCTCGGAATCGAGGGGTTACCAGCGCGTCTGGCACGCGTTGGGGGTTGTGTGCGGTGCCCATTCGTGGACTAGGGTCGCCGCCAGCTCGCCGTAGCTGCGGACAAGCGTTTCGGGGTGCACAGGGGACCGCAGGAGGTTCCTGTCTGTCGTTCCGATGGCTAATGGGCCTGGCCGGCGAGCGAGGTATCACCAACGCGTTTGGCACGCGTTGGGAGTCGTGTTCGAGCCCAGGAATAGTCCTGGGCTGGTCACGGTCTCGCCACGAGTATGGGCGAACCGTTAGGGGCGACGGATGCGGAGCGGCGGGTTGACCGCTGGCTACAACGCGTGGCTGGTCGACTAAGGCGCTGGGCTCCGTCCCAGCGTGGTGTGTCGGCCGTTGAGGTTGAGCTTCCGGCTTGTAAGGCTGGCGGCGAGTTGGTACGGCGCTCTCGGAGTTGAGGGGTGGCCCGCGTAAGGGACTGGCTCGTCGGGCACGCCAAGGGATGGCAGGCGGTCCCTGGCCGTCGTTCCAGTTGGCGACGCGCCGTTTGAGTGGGCGGGGCAGCGTCGACGCGTGATACGCGCGTTGGTGGTCGTGGTGGACGCCCAGCAGTGAGCTGGGTTCGTTGCGGGCTCGCCACGAGTGTGGGCGAGCCATTTGGGGTGACGAACGCGGAGCAGCGGTCGACCCGCAGGCTTCAACGCGTGGCTGGTCGGCTAGAGCGCTGGAATTGATCCCCCATTTGGCGCGAGCGCCTAGCTCGTTTGGTTCGTGGGGAGTCGGGACAGGGCTGTCGCCGACAGAGAGGGCCGTCCAAGGTGAGGCGCAGGTCGGGCGGGTACGCCACGGGACGGCGGGAGGTCCCCGGCCGTCGTTCCAATCGGCCACGCGCCGGTTGGATGAGCGGGGCAGAGCCGACGCGTGCCAAACGCGTCGGTAGTCGAGTATCGACCCAAGCAAAGGCCTGGGGTCGTCACAAGCTCGCCACGAGCATAGACGAGTCGTTTGGGGCAAGGGACGTGGAGCGGCAATGTGATTGCCGGCTACAACACGTGGCGGCCGGGTTGCGGCGCTGGAACCGTTCCCAGCGCCTTGTTTCGATCGGCCGGGGCGAGGGCCCGGCTCGTTACGTCGACGGGCGGTCTGGACGGGGTTGTTCGGGTCAAGAGGGGGCACGAGTCGCGAGCGGGGCGGCCGGGTGTGCCAAGGGACCAGAGGAGGTCCCTGGCCGTCGTTCTGATCGATGGCGCGCCGATTGGATTGGTGCGGCCGCGCCGACGCGTTTGGCACGCGTCGGTGATCAAGTGCGGGCCCAGGTGAGGACCTGGGTTCGTCAGGGGCTCGCCACAAGTGTGGGCGAGCCGTTTGGGGTGAAAAACACGGAGCGGCGGTGTAATCGCTGGCTTGGACGCGTGACGGCCGAGTTGTGACGCTGGGGCCGGTCTCAGCACCTTGTTTTGGCCGTTCGAGGTGTATCCCAGGCTCGTTCCATCGTTGAGGAGTCGGGGTGGGGTCGGTGTCGACAGGGAGCGGCGCCCGAGGCGAAGCACAGGGCCGCATGGTGGTGGGGCGCTCCAGGCAAGCGCTACAAGCCGAAGCGCTCCCGTGCACGAGCACGGGGCGAGAGGCGAGCGCATCGCCGAGTCCATACCTCGTGAAGACGTGTAGCAACGTGTGCATAGCACACGTTGTTGGGTTGGGTCTACCGTGGCCGTGTAGTGGTGGATGTTGCCCAGGCACCATTGGCGTCGGGTGTGGAACACGCGAGGCTCGTGATCGCTCATCGCGTGCAAAGGTGGCGAGAGCACGAGCGGCCATCGTGCGCTCGTGCTGGTGTGATCGGCGGGTACCCGAGTAGATAGAAAAAAAAAGGAATATAAAAAAAACCGCTGCCCGAGATCGGGACTTACGGGCTCCAACGTGTGCAATAGACACGCGTGTTGATGAGTTTAAAAAAATGTAAGGCCGGAGCGCGGCCTCAGGCTTACTCACGCTTAGGTAAACTGTTATAAGCGTGTATATTGAGGATAGGCTAGTCTAGCGAGAGAGATATAAGAGAGAATAAAGGAAACCGAGACAAGACGAGACAAGAGACGAGTATATCGTAGAGTTGAAGCATGTGGTAGATTGGGCACGTGACTGTGCTCCATAAGGAAGAATAGATCACATGACCCCCGGGGTCATGTGGCACCTTACACCAACGCTTTTGGTTTAACCATTATT